>CAUYRH010023199.1:0-50291 GCA_963574655.1 Perodicticus potto
TCATATAGTGATTTAAAGGCCATGAAGGCTATGTTAAATAGTTTAATGAAAATATTTTAGATTGTATATAAAGTCAGCACATTGTGCCCCATGATTGCACCAATGTACACAATTATGATTTAATAAAAATTAAAAAAAAAATCTGCATTTAACTTTGGACTTCCCCCAAATTTAACTGCTAATAGCCTACAGGTTTTTTAACTTTTCAATTTCAATACATTTAACGGGTACAAGTAGAGTTTTTAAAAATAATATCTTCTTATCTGATTTTACTGTTTTCTCTTTATGAAACTCATCATTTGAAAAATGTATTTGTCAAATCAATTATCTGTTCTTTTTAATCTTTTTGCATGCTTTCCTTTTACCCATATATTCTTATGATTCTTCTGAAAGATTTTACCTACATATATATTTTGTTTAAGACATTTTACAATATTTGTATTTTCATTTCTGGAATAACTTTTGCAGATAGATGGATCTGTGTATGGTAGTGAAGTCTGGGCTTCAGGTGTACCCATCACCCAGATAGTGCACAATATATCCAATTTTTATCCCTCATTTTCCTTCCCACTTTCCCCTCTTCTGATTCTTCAATGTCCTTTATGTCACTCTGTATGACCATGAGCACCCACAGCTTAGCTCCCACTTATAAGTGAGAACATGTGGTATTTAGTTTTTTGTTCCTGAGTCACTTCACTTGCAATAAGTAGCCTACCGTTGACCAGAAGTCTTATTGACAACATAGCTGTTGATAAAACCTATTTTGTATGTTATATACATCACATACTCTATTCTTCCCCTAAAGTAAGCTAGAGAAAAGAAAAGGTTGTTAAGAAAGTCCTTGGCTCAGCACCTGTAGCATAGCGGTTACAGTGCCAGCCACATACACCAAGGCTGGTGGGTTCACTAGTGGTTCCAACCCAGCCTGGGCCAGCTGAGCAACAATAATAACTGCAGAGCCTTGTGATGGGTGCCTCTAGTTCCAGCTACTCGAGAGGCTGAGGCAAGAGAATTGCTTAAGCCCAAGAGCTGGAGGTTGCTGTGATTTGTGATGCCACAGCACTCTACTGAGGGCAACATAGTGAGACTCTGTCTCAAAAAAAAATAAAAAAAGAAAGAAGAGAAAATCCTGAGGAAGAGAAATTACATTTGGCATTGGTTAAGTGGAAGTGCATCATATTAAAGCCTTCATCCTGACCATCTTGTCATTGTCTTGTCATCTCAGAGATGAAGAAGGGGGAATAACATCCGAGTAGAAGTGAATTAAGACAGGGCAAACCCGTGTTGTTCAAAGGTGAACTGCACATAAATATGCGTGTAAATGGATAGCTATATAGATCACTCTAGATATGATAAGACAACCAAACAATGCCCTCAAAGCTGGGAATATGTTATAAAAACCAGCCAAACTATCAAAAAAGATGGAATCACAATGAAACGCCAAAGTTCAACCTCTCAAGCAAGATTTTAAAGATATTCTTCAGCAAAGTGAGGGGATGAATCAAGAAAAAGAAAAACATTAACTCAAGCAAAGAGTGTATACAAAGCAAGTGAACAATTGAAGGAAGTTGAAGAAGGGCAGCTCCCAGCAGATCCACAGAATAACCAGGACAGAGGGAAAGAGGAAAGAGCTCCTGGCAGGATCCCTCTGACCAGGACACACATGACACTACAGAGAATAAATGATGAGGGAAGAGTCTGTTAACAATAGAAAATATGATAAAGGCAAATGATTCAAGAACAAAACCCAACAAAAGCATATTTAAAAAGTTTACACAAAGGAAACTGCAGTGAAAATATATATAATTGTGCTAATATTAATGCCTTTTATTGATTTTCAACCTTGAGGAGAAAGGCATAGAAAACTTAACTATGTTTATAGAAAATAAATTTACCTATGCTTCCAGAATGTTGTGACCATGTCAGTGTAAAAATAAAATTATAGACAATGGAAAACGGAAGATTCATAGCCAGGGAAAAAAGCTGCGGAAGAGGTTGGAAATGAATGATGCCTCTTCTGAGAAAGGGTGGAGTCATAGGACACTACCTTTGGTTGAGTGAGAAATAAAAGATAAAAATACTGTATCATTTTTCTTACAGTCACAAAAGTAATGTTTAGAGGGAGAAAAAAATAGTAATGTAATTCTACTTGGGAGAAGATCAGCAGTGATGGTAGAGAATGTAAATAAACTAAATTCTTGTTAAATCCTGTAGATAGACCCTAAACCTAATAAATCAAGATAAAATAGGATTTTATCATTTTCATCATTTGAAAAATGTATTTGTCAAAATTTGTCTCACTATGTTGCCCTCAGTAGAATTCTATGGCATCACAGCTCACAGCAACCTTCAGCTCTTGGGTTTAAGCAATTCTCTTGCCTCAGCCTCTTGAGTAGCTGGGACTACAGGCACCCACCATAGCGAGTAGTTAAATAAGTTTTAACTATTTAGCTATTTTAACTACTTAATAGCTAAGTAGTTAAAACTTATTCCTTCCGGAGAGATTGCAGAGGGAATTGTGAGGGCAGGAAAGAGGCTCTTCCATGTTATAATACACTGTTAACTTACATTGTTGGTTGACTACCCAGTGTTTATTGAGCTCTTTTGCTTTCCTAAGTGAACCCCAGTTTTTTTTTTATTCATGGAGCTCAGGGGAGGCCAATTTTACTTAAACTTCTAAGAATGATCCTATTTCCTTGGACTGGAATGCTCCTCTGGCCAATGGAATGGGAAAGAAAGGATTCTGGGGCTGGGAAGGAGGTGTTCCTGAGGAAACAGCCCCTCCCTACTTAAAGAGAATGATAAAATGATGCACTCTACCTTCCTGAAGCTGTTGTCATGTCTGAATGGGACACGGAGAACCACTGTAGTCATTGGAGAGTGAGAATCATGCTGAAAATTGTAAAACTGAGAAGCTCTTCCTGACACAGGTAAGCTGCTGAACAAACTGACCATGCCCTCCTTTTAGTGTACTGGGTAGCAAGATAATAATTGCTTTATTTATTTACTTTTTGTCTGATGATTCAGTGCTTTTGTTCCTTATAGCCCAAAGCATCGAAACTGATGAAGTCTTCCTGTATCCTTGATTTTCTAAAGTACATGGACACACTATATTCTTTAATAGTATTCTGGGCTAGGCTCAGTGGCTCACGCCTCTAATACTAGGACTCTGGGAGGCCAAGGTGGGTAGACTGCTTGAGTTCAGGAGTTTCAGACCAGCCTTAGCAAGAGCAAGACCCTGTCTCTCGTAAAAATGGAGGGGGGGATCCTAGCTGGATGTGGTGGTACATACCTGTAGTCCCAGCTACTCTGGAGGCTGAGGCAAGAGGATCGCTTGAGCCCATGAGTTTGAAGTTGCTGTGAGCTATGACACTATAGCACTCTAGCTTAGGGCAACAGAGTGAGATTCTGTCTCAAAAAAAAAAAAAATTGAGATAAAAAAACAACATCTTTAATTTTACAAATTTTATACCAAACATACAAAGTCTTTACTTAACATTTTGCATCTTATGAATATCAGGGTTAGAAAAATGATCACATAGCAACTAAGGTCAATGCAAAAACATGTAAGTAAAATGAAAGTCTCTGGATGTCTCCCATGGCAGTTGATAACCATGAACATTCCACATCTTTTCAGACATTAGCATGCACAGTTTTTGTGATTATATATTCCACCCCACCAAAAGAAATTGGAGTATGTTATAGATACTCTTCTGCAACTTTTTCCCCATAACCTTTGTTATGGATGTACTTCCTTGTCTATAAATACGTATTCAAATTATTCTTTTCTAAGACTGTCCAGATTTCTGCAGATGAACAAGCTGCAATTTATTTAACCTGTGCTTTATTAATACTTACTTTGCCTCTAACTTTTCACTAATATAACAACTACCACCACCACAACAACCAGAAACTAACAAAAACGTTCAGGCACTCTTCTTTGTGTAAGTATTTTTCTAAGATTCTAAGATGTGCAATTGCTGGTTCAAAGGACACATGTATGTGTTATAAGGTTTTAATAGGTTAGAGAAAACTCCTTCCTGCAACATGGGCTGTACCATTTCACATGCCATCTTTTCCAACCAATGATCTTATCAGCCTTTTACAATTTTGCTCAGTGGAATAAGCCCAGCAAACATGCTAGTTCACTATAATTTTAATTTGCCTTTCTCTGATCATTTATCATCTTTTCACATATTTATTAGTCATTTATATTTTTTATTCATATCCTTTAATAATTATTATTTTCCTATTTGGGTGTTATCATTTTTCTTGTTATTGTGTATTTCTTTATCTCTTATGGACATTCCTTTTATTATTTATGATGCAAGGATTTTCTCCTAGGCTGTTTGTCTTAGGCTTTTAACTTTATATAGGTATTACAATATTACCAACTAGAGCTTTAAAGATTTGGGTAAGATTATTTATATGTTTAAATTTTCTTTTTATCTACATCAAATATGAAAGCAATACAAAACTATTGAGCAAATTCATACTGAATGCCCTCTGTCCAGTAATCATAGAAGACAGTCAGGAAAAAATGACATTACCTGATTACAAACAGCTTCTGGTATTAGGAGTAGATAGACCTATAAGGAAACAATTCCACTCCAAAAAGTTTATAACAAAATACGCATTGGGGATAGGAGAGGAAGAACTACTAAAACTACCTATGGATTATTAGGGACAAACTCGCAGGAAAACATTGGGGATAGGAGAGGAAGAACTACTAAAACTACCTATGGATTATTAGAGACAAACTCACAGAGAAAGAATTTTTATTATTTCTTTAAGTTCTTAACTGCTTATGCACCTCAGTCAGATTGACTGTTGAATTCCTAGTGTATATTTGTATTATGTGAATGAATACCTTTTGCTACTCTGTAGTAGACTTTACTTTTAAAAATTTTCATTCTCAAATATTTTTATAAACAAGTTCTTTGAAACCTTTCTATCTTATTTCATTCAATCACTTAATTTTAAGGAGCATCTGATGAGTGAGTCTTATGAATGTAAGAACCGTATTTCATTTGGTTTTTTTTAAACATTCATTCTAAAATTGCTGTTCCAATTTTTAAAACTTTGAAACTCTTCATATTTCCAAAACTATGGGCCATCTACAAACTTTCTAGGAATAAGTTATAAATGTATGTAATAATGAAATAATAACACTTCCTCCCAATACCCTACATTACTGCTTCATCTAAACACTCTTTTATAGAAGGAAAATGTGTTAGAGCGTGTCTTTTAAATCTTTAGAAACTTCTTTTGATTGGTTTCTCTTTGGCTTTGGCATTTGTCTAGCTATTCCATGACCAATAGAAAATAAAATGGTGAACATGCTGCTCATAGTATCTCAATATATCCTCCATTGCTACGACTATTAAGTACCATTGGTAGGCTAGTGACTGTCAACAAAAAAACCACAGGGCCTTCAAATACTGGCCACATGCCAATCCACAGCCCAGTTCTGTTTCTCTGACCTTTATAGTACCTGCCATTCTTCTCCAAACCAATCCCCTACTCAATTCAGTCTTTTTTCAACGTTTATCTGAAAAAACACAACTTTCTTCTCCAGAGTCAATTGCTTCATCCTAAGAAAGAGCATAACCTCTGAATGCCTTGAATTTTCTAATTAAAAAAAAAAAGTGTTGAGTAAATTGGCTGTACCTGTAGTTCTGAGCAATCAGAGATCTGTTTCTAAACAGCTCCAGGGCATTTCACCATATGACTCCTATTAGTGGAAATTGCTGAGCTAATCTCTCTGCGTGACATTACAAATATTAGCTTCCTGTCTAGCTTTGTTTGGAAATTTTCTGTATTACTTTTACTGTTACAACAAGAACTGTAAATCTGTAAAGGATTTTCAAGATCAATCAATTCAGTCTTCTAATTTTACAGATGAAGAAATAGATTCTTAGGGGTTGTTCTGACCATTAAATGGCTAGGTATTTGAGCAGTTTAATCCACTGACTTTACAGACTGACTGGGAATTTAGCAAGCATGGCTTTAGGCATAATCTACATAAAAGATATAGTGAGGAAACTTCAAGAATGACCCAGGTTACTAAATTCAATGTTTTCTTTCACTCTACAAGCATTATGTCAGTATTTCAAAGTTACCATTTAAAAGATTATGTTATAGAGAACATGTGAAGTGTCACTAGATAAGCCAGCTAAACAATCACTATTATTAATGGGGCTGACATGGTAGGACAATCTCTTTAGAGTGTATTTTGGCATGGCTACCTGAATGGAACACTGTAGAAACACCACAAAAATTAGATTTTAAAAAACTTTGGCTAGTGGGTTCCTACTGCATAGATTACTCCAAATTCCTCTTTGATTTATTTTTTTATTTTTCTGTTTTCCTTTTCTTGTTTTTTTTTTTTTTTTTTTTTTTGATACGAGGTCCAGCTCTGTTGTCCAGACTAGAGTTCACTGCAGCCTCAAACTCCTGGGGTCAAATGATCCTGCTGCCCCACCTGGCCACCCTAGTAGCTGGGAGGGACTATAGAGTTGTGCCACAAAACTCAGCATATTTGTAGAGACAGGATTTTGCTCTTGCTTAGGCTGGCCTTGAACTCCTGGTCCTCTTGGATTTTTAGTGAAGTTAAAACAATTCTGAATAACTTTTGAATAGATGATGAGCAAGCCATAGGGCAATGCAAACAGCTCTGCTTGTGTTTTGCAAGGTATTTTGAACCTCTCTTTTCTCTCTCTCTCCTAAGATGTTGAAATCCTTCTTAGCAATTTTCAGATTGAAATTCTTCCACATTTATAGGTTCAGGCAATTTATTTAGAGCAAATGAGATGCCTGTATTTCTTTCATAATATTCTTTTTTCCCTTCATTTTAGTTTGTGGTATGGAAAGAATAGGCTCTCTCTCTCTTTTTTTTTTTACCTTTTTGTGATTCTTTTCACTATTTAATAATCTTGTAGCATGTTATTAGGATTACACAGGGCATATGATGTACTTTGCAAGCTATTATTGCCCTTTCAAATATCTGTTCAGGTGGAGGAAAAGCACTTGGCATTCATTCATGCATGACTCAGGATCACTTGACTTTGTGTTTGTGGAGGCCATAGTGACCTAGGTCTTAGAAAAGGACTTACTATTTTAAATCAAATACGGTTTGTCTTTGTGTCTTTCGCTTCCATTTTAATTAAGGTGGAATACTGTGAAAACTGACAGTTTAAACAGTTGGTTTCTCCTCGAAAAGGGGCAAACGTGTGACTAAGTAAAAGAAACCTATCAGTATGAGTGTCATGTGCTCCAATCTGAAGTCCTCCCAGAAAAGAAATCTTTTCTATGTACACGTATTTCTATCAGGAGAATTGCTTTCTCATTAAAATATTTCTTTTAAGAAATGAATGATCACATATTTAAATTCACAAATATTGCAATTTTTCATGTAGTAGTGTTTTTTTTATTTTTTAAGATTTTAATTTCACTGTCTACAGAACAGATAACTTTCATGTTACTGTATATTGATTATATCGTGGCGGAAAGATGGTTTAATAATTGCAGCACAACTATTCATGTTATTTCTGCTTTATACTTTGTTAAGGATGTCTCATTACATGACATCAAAGCCAGATCCTGTAATTAGAAAGGGATTTTTATTAACTGGATATTGAAATGAGAAAACAACAATAATATCACCCCAAATTCTTCAAACAACAACAAAAAAAGTTCAGCTAAACACCTTTGCCCCTGATGATTTTGGCATTTGCTTACCTCTTTTAACATTTGCCATTAAAATTGCTATGAACAAAAGTCTTCATTGCAAAAAATTCTTTAGGAGTTGAATGACAGAGTAGAACGGCAGAGTAGATTTATGCAGCCTGAACAAAGCATACTTTTCTTCCATTTTCCAGCTTTGCTGTGCCTGTTCATTTAGAATCTGAATTTAGTAATGCAACTTTTGGGCTTTCACACATACATTCTATAGAGAATATTAGTGAATTTATGACAACCAGCCAACCAAGCAAAAGCATATTTAGAAACACAACCTGAAAGGCACAACGCATGCTAAAAACATTTCATCCCTAGGGTACGTGTTAGCTTTGGGAGAAGAATCAGAACTCTAAAGCCAGGCCCCCGTGCTGTTAGTAACGAGTGTGGCTATTGCCCGTGCCTTTTGCGAAGGCACAGACTTCGTGTATAGTGACGTTTCTGTTGCACTGATGACAGGTAGTTCTTTCCCTCGAAGTAGGATGGATGGAGAGAGATAGTCACGATAGCTTACAATTTTCAAACACTGTTATTTTTTTTTTTACAAAGGTGGAAACCATTATTTTATAAAGCATGTGGTTTCAATGGTGCATACTTGATTTATGACTGAGAATTCTTTCTCTCCATGCCATATGAGCACCCTCGTGTAACTCGTTTTCCTTTTGAAACTTACATTGGATAAAAATCTGTGGTGCGACGGCGTTACCGAGCCTCTGTGCGTGCATGTGTGTGTGTATTTGTTGAAATAAGTGCAGAATTGAGACAACAATGTGGACAACTGGGGTTAAAAAAATATCAGAAATATACAAGATTAAGATATTTTCTTTTTCGAATGTAAGGTAGAAATCCCTGTCTCTCCTCCCCTCTTGGTAGGTATAGAGTTGGCTGGAACCACGTAGCGAATCCTTAGTTTCACATGCGCCTCAGTCTTGTCAAAATGACATAGGTATGCGGGCTGAGTTGTATTCAACTGGCTATGAACCTGAGCACATATTTCAAATGCAAATCAAGTCTTCATTTTTTTGCCCTTAAAAGGCACGAACATAAATTCCAAAGCTGATTTCACACGAAATGACATGGGATAACATGACTTCCTTTCGGGGACCTGTTTCTCCTCCCATAGGACGTACAATTTCTCTCCAGGCTTGTCAGTGCAAGCCCCAAACATGTACCTGTATAAAGTAATAATTACAAAAATATATCCTGATCCCTTAGCAAGTCCCTCTGTTGAATTTTATTCACCCTTTAAAAAAAATCCCTTAAAAGATCTAAAGAATGACAGCCTCATTAAATTTTCATTGTCCCCCTTGATGCATTTCCATTTTTGGAAATATCCTCTCACTTTCTTCTTTACGTACAGGGACACAAAAGGAAATTCAAAGGAAAGTACCTTGAAAGAAGAACTTCATTAAACAATTACCAAATTAGAAAATTACACACTCAAGTATCACACACATACGTAATGAGGTAAGCTCTACCTGTGTTTGCATGTTTATATGGGGATATAGTGACTCTGGCATACATAAATATGGATAATTTTCTCCTACAACATAATTAGAGAAAATTACATATCTAGCCAATTAGCGTTGAGAACCATTTTCCTGGTATTTTCTCTGTTAGGTGGAATGGCCTTGCTGATCCGGCCCCACTGTGTGCAGTTTCACTCTCCCCACGCGCTGCCCTCCTTGATTTTGAAGCTGTCCTTGGAGAGGCAGCTCCGTCCTCCCGCTTCAGGTCTGTTCATTTTCCCACCCGCTGCCCAGGTCTCAGGTATTGGGCAAGATTCCAACTGTTTGTGGGCGGACCAAACAATTACAGAGAAAGTCTAATCGAAGCAACGACGACTCCCTGTTTGACGTCATGGACGGTCCCAGACCACGGCTGGTTCTCTGCATCTGTTCATTCGTCAGCCACACGCAGGAGAATGTGTCAGCACTCTAAGCAGAATTTGGCTGCCTAGCCATCCTTCCATGCCAGCCACTGGCTTACCGAAGGTCCAACACAGGCCAAACTCTTCCATCTAGAGTTCCTCACTAGCCCACGAGAAGGGAGGAAATGCAGGTTTTGGAGAAACAGCTTTGAGGCTAAGCTCGGTCTCGCAAGCGTGTCCCTGGATGCAGAGCCATGTTCAGGGAACCGCAGCTCTGTCCGCACAAGCCTGGGGGCTAAACAGGCCAGGGAAACTCCCCACCCTCAAGCTGAGGCACCACCCCACAGCCGGCAGGGCCTGCCCCTTCTCTCACTGCCTCTCGGGAGCGCTGCACCTGCCATCCGCTCTCTGAATAGCCACCTTCAGTCTCCTTGGAGTGGATGCTAAAGTATCGATGGTTCCCCTTGGCTTAGAGGATAAAGAATCCAGATGGGTGTTTTATTCACGGATATTATTCTGTCTTCCTCTCTCCAGCCCCCTGTGAACCCACTGGCAAAGTTGAGGCTCCCGTGACGGCATTTCCCAACTTTTTCTCACCCCTTCTCTCCTAAGAAGCCTTTTACGTTTTTTCCTAGTACACGAGGCATACGTTAATAGAATTTGCACCATGAACATTTAATACCACAAATATACTGTATACCTGTTTATGTGCTGTGTGTATGTTTGTGTTTTATGCATGGCACAAGTTAGATATTTTACCCTCTTTCCACAAGAGCCAATCTTCACCCCTTGAATGGAGCCATTCCCCCAGTCTCAGGCTGATGGTTGTCCGGCTTTTATCTAAATATTTAGGGATGCAGAGAAGCTGCACAGCACAGCATTGTGTATGAAGCCTTCCCAAGGTGGCAAGGATTGAAGAGGGAGGAGTTTGTGTGGGTGCCCAGCACAGACAGCCGGCGGGGGTGAGGGAGAGCGGAGAGGAGTTGCAATGCCCTGGGCAGCTGCAGTGAAGGGTGGAGATGGTAGCTGCAGCACGGGGGCAGTAGACACCACTGCACGCTCAGTTGAATTTCCGCAGGTCAGAGGTAAGGCTGACACTGAATGTGGCGTAGCAGGGTCCCTAGACGTTAGGCTGCCTACTGTGATACTCTCCTGCGCACCCTATCCCCCCCACCCCGTCCTTTCAGGTGCCGCGTATTTTATTTTATACTCTCTTGACATTAGGAAGCACCAGGGATCTCTGCTAGGGATCACAGGTAGGACTGTAACGGAGATGGGAGTTGTCCAGAAATAAAGTGTGTGCAACATTCCTACGGAGTTAAGCAGTGTGTTATCCAGAAGGCATTCCCCTGATCCCAGGCTGATGGTTGCCTAGTTCTTTATCTAAATATTTAGGGATACAGAGAAGCTGCACAGCACGGCAGAGTTTATGAAGCCTTCCCAAGGTGGCAAGGATTGATGATGGAGTGGCTTATCTGGATGTCCAGCACAGACAGCCGGCTGAGGGTGGGGGAGAGCAGAGAGGAATGAAAATGTTTTGGGGTGGAGCCTGTGGCTCAAAGGAGTAGGGCACCGGCCCCATATGCTGGAGGTGGCGGGTTCAAACCCAGCCCTGGCCAAAAACTGCAAAAAAAAAAAAAAAGGAAGAAAATGTTTTGGGCAGCTCCAAAGAGTGGAGAGTGGAGAGATGATAGTTTCAGCACGGTGGCAGGAGACGCCGTTGGCCTCTCTGGAGACGAAGGTCAGCTACCTCTTTAACATCCCGTCTGTGCACTGGCTTTATACAATGCTTCAAGGCATGAGTATGGTCAGGATGGGGTTTTAGGAATCTCATTCGCTACTTCCTAAATGACTTAATTATCTACATATTGAAGTGTATTCTTATTAGACTAGCATTTTAGGACCCTCACAGAACGACACTACCTATTTATCTACTGCTGGTCTCTAGTCTGTAGTCCATATTCTCTCTGGAACAGCAACCGAGACACATCACGACCTAAATACCAACTTATATGTCTTTGCTAATGCTTCATCCTCTGTGTGTAATACGTTTTCCTCCAAATGCCACCTGTTCAAATCTTGCACTTCCTACACTTTCAAGGTCAGACTCTAGAAAGTAATTTCTAAATCCAAATAGATATCAATTCTTCCTCCTTTGAACTTTCTCTTCATTCCTTTGTGCAAGCACTACAGAGGAAATCAAATTGTAATAAAATGCAGAATAAGTTGTTAGAGTCTAAGTTCACTGAGGTAAGGATTTACATGTATCCTTTGAATCTTATATGGTGTCTAGGCCCTCATATTGAGGACACAACGAAAGTATTGAATTTCTTGGGTTGATTCGGTTCTGGTTTTTTTGGTGGGGGGCTAAGTACAGGAAACACTTTGCTAAAAACACCCATCTCAAATCATCTCCTCTGTGATAATGAGAATTGGGTAATAGACTTGATAATGAGACTGTGACACTAAAGATGTATATACAGAACAATTTAGGTAAGCAGAGACAAGACGTGTTCCCTTGTTGTTATCAGTCTTTTTGTTAGGTTTTGTTTTCTTATATTTCCTTGAAGGAAAAAAATTGTTGATGGATCAATGGACCATATAATCTGGATGGTTTGAACTCTTGTATCTTAATTGCTCCTACAAACTGCAACCTAAAAAAATAGCTTTTTTTTTTTTTTTTTTTTTTTTGTAGAGACAGAGTCTCACTTTATTGCCCTGGGTAGAGTGCCGTGGCGACACACAGCTCACAGTAACCTCCAACTCTGGGGCTTAGGTGATTCTCTTGCCTCAGCCTCCCAAGTAGCTGGGACTACAGGTGCCCGCCACAATGCCCGGCTATTTTTTTGTTTTGCAGTTCAGCCGAGGATGGGTTTGAACCTGCCACCTTCAGCATATGGGGCCAGCACCCTACTTGCTGAGCCACAGGCGCCGCCCAAAAAATAGCCCTTTTAACAGAGGTAAAGAGGGTAGTTCACATGGTTTACTGGGCCCAGCAACCCAACTCAAAGAATCACTTGTTCTGTTTTGCTTTTTTTAAATTTAATTTCTCAGACAACCTTTTTATGCATAATTTCCAGCCTTCCCAATCCTTGAATATTATTTAAAGTTAAAGCAGTGTAGCTGGATAAAATATGATAGTTTTTATTGTTATGAGTATAGAGGTTTTTTGTCATTATTTGTTTGTTTGGGGTAATTTGACACTGTTTTCAAAGGAAAGAAGACAGTTCTTATCAAAATCAGTTGAAAAAATAAAATCATCTAGGAAACAATGTTCAGATGAAGGTCATTTTGTACTTGGCATTGAACAGGAAAGCAGTTAAGATTTGAAGTATATTGGTTTTTTTCTTCCCTTTTGGTAACCATGGGAATAGCAGAGTAATGTCTATACAAAGCTTGTGGCAAGGAATAACCTTGGAAATTCTTCTACCAAAGAATGATTTAAACCTTGTTGTGACACATGAATCATGGGGTGGTGCTTTCTGTCAACATTCTTTGCTCTTCCGAACCAGAAAAGCCAGTATCTGTCTGGTTACCAGTGTTGCCACCACTGCCAGGAAATAGCACCATGACAGTGGAACTTTTCTGAAATTATTTTGAAATAGTTGCATGTTCTCAGGGACACTCGAATTATATTTTCATTACAGTTATCTTTTGGAAATATTATTGATATTCTGCCCTATATAAAATGACATTTTGAATAACTGAATTTTTGTTCATAACTCAATGAAGGAGAAAATATTTCAACAAATCCTAGGTAATGGATATGACAGAATTATGGCTTCTTTTTGTTAATTTTAATTCATTATTATCTTCACTCTGTATGTCTCTACATAGCCTTATGTATTTTTAAAAATTCAAGTGATTTGCATTATCCTTTTCTTTTTCTTTTGTGGAAATTAGTCTTTATATCACGGTTTTTCTTCAAAAATGCAAAAATATATTAAAGATATTCTCAAAATCATTAAATTAGACCTCTTTAATGGTATTCACCCATTAAATAGGAAAATGAGGATTTGAGAAAAACATCTGGCTACAGTAGATCATGGAGCAAATTATTTATTTATTTATTTATTTATGTGAACATGTTGTCAAAATGTCATTTTGTATTTTCTTCGAGTGAGAACTTCCTTCCATATGACACTCACATTATATGTATTGACACGACTTCACTACAAATAATTCCTCTGACAACCCTGTCAAAAAACAAAACAAAAATGTCTTTTTTCATATGTTAATGGATCAGATTACTTTTTCTCTTCACTGGTTCATCTATTTCCATGATATTTTTATGGATTTTCTTTGCTAAACTCAAATACATTTACCTCTAAGATACCATGTCTAATGTCCAAACTCAGAGGCACCTTCAATTCTACTTTTCCCACCCCAAGCAAAGTTTCCATACATGGTGATGTGGGCCTGCCAGTCATCTCTGGGGGTGACCACCCCTCCATCACTTCATGCTGGGGAGGCCCTGATGCCATGGGCTGTCCACACCCCGGGCTTGATGAGTGGTTCAGGGATGGGCTTGAGACTCAAGGCCACATAAATGGGCCCTCTCTTTCTTAAGTTAACGTGTTCCCTTCTCTCTCTCTGTCTCTGTCTCTCTCTCTATACAAACACACACACACACACACATGCATACAGTGACAAAAAAATGTATACACATTTTAAGAAACTAAAAAACTGTATTAAAATTGTAATACTCAAGTTATGCTTGACTTCTGCAATTACAAGAGGCACAAAATACAATATACAAGATAAAAAATGTTATCAATATATATTGAGTATTTCAATTAGTTTTTGCTTTTTTAAAATGTGTTTACAGTTTTTGATATCCTCTATATATACATGAGTACATACACACATACTATATCTGCATATATGCGCTAATATGGGCTTCAGTCTTTAACACTAAGATGTAGTTTCCTTTGTCCTTGTGTCCAGTTCTCTTTAGCTTAGAAGACTTTTTGGCTTGTCTCTTTTGCCCTCTCTTGTCCTGAATAGTGAGCATATTTGCAATATGATCTGTGGCTAATTGAACCTTAGGACTTAGATGTAAGGATCTCACAGGTAGCCAAGAAGTTGAATGCAGACATTCCCTGCTACTGATTCATCTAGATTTATCTCCCACTGTCACGTCACTAATCACTCATTGCAACAATGCTTGACTCTATGAGTCCACTCTGTTTGTGAACATTGAACACTGAAAACAGCTTCCACCACCCAAATGGATTTTTAAATGGCCCTGCTTGTTTATATTACATCAAACTGTAACAATGTCTGAATACCTTTAATAATCAATTGTCTTCATTTAAAGACAGATTAACTTGAGGAAGAAACATCAATTGATTCATCATTTTGTGTTGCTCTGGGCCCCACGTAGTGCACAGTGTGTTATAGGCATCCAAGTACAGACAAATGGAGAGAGTCTCCTTTCCTTTACCTGGCTCAGTAAAGCACCCTGCTTTTGTTATCACTTTGAAACCATTGTGGGCTTATAACAGAAAGTTTTAGAAATTGGTTTTGTTTCAGAAATCACTCTTGGGATTGCATGAAACAGCAACCCATAACCAAGCAAGGCAATGAAGTTACCAGGGGATGTGTTGGAGTGGGTGCTATGAGTGTGGTCAGGGACTGTACTGAATTGTTTTCAAGAGACAGCTGGCCATGGAAGAAGAAGACAAGGAAAGGAGATAGTTTTCTAGTTCTGGGGTGGTTTTGTTAAAATTCTAAAATAGATAAAGTTCATTTGGTACATTCTTTCACCTTTTTTTTTATTTGCAATTGTCTCCCAAATCATGCTCTGTGCTTCTTCCCCACTCCCACTTCCCACTCCCACGGTGACTCTTGCTATTCTATACCTTCACTATAAAACCTCTGCAGGGGTGGGTGATGAGAGTAGCTAAAAAAGGAAGCTCATTTGAACGAGAATGACAGCAACTCTGATTAATATCCACCACTGCTTGAATGACTAATAGCCTTATAATCCTTCTGTTGTTTGCATCTAAAGTCTTGTCCCAGAGCAAATTATAACTGTTCCTGCTTTTCATAGGTTCCTTTCTCTGCATTTATATCCACATCAAGTGTTTAGAATCGGAAAAGTTCTTACACGTCTAAATATCCTTCACAATATCTATATCATGAATCAATATTTTTGTATAAAGATGAATGTGGGATCTGTGGAAATGGAAGTTTTTGAGCCTGCATTTCTAAGGCAGAAAAGGCTGGTTTGTGGGAAAATGTTGCTGCTCACATCTCCCTTTGGTCTCCATTCATAGTCTTTGCAACTTAAAAAATAATGCAGTGAAAATCTTTGATGGGGATTGTAGCCTTCGAACAAGTTTTCTTTATTCTTTTGTGAGTCTAGAAATTTGATTATATCAGTTAGAGAGGGTTTATGTTTTCTAAGTGTCTCTAAGGAGTTTCATGTTTTATCATTTGGTAATTCCCATAAAGTTATGAGTGTGATCAAGCCTTAGACCAGCGAACATAGCCAGCTCCCTGAAAGAGTCCATAAAAGAAGAATGTTCTTTGGGTCAATGATACATGATAAAAAAAGAATAAATGACTGGCAATGGTATAGTTTTACCTTGATAATAATATATAGAAAAGTTCATGTTATATATTACATATATATTTTATGTATATGTACACAAATGTATAGGTAGAATTAAACATATATATAGCTGAAAAATCCACATGTAACAAATGTTTATTTGTAGCACATATTTATATGTTATATTTTATGTGTATCTGCAATGCTACATAGACAAACTAAACCATGATTAATTTTCTGAAGGCCAATGATTATGTTAGCATTAAAATATTTGAATATGAATTAATTTTCTATCCGGTAACCAACTCCAACCACCTTCTTTTCCCAACAAAGGACCATGCTGGAGGAGAGTATGGCATGTGTGATTGGGAACATTTCCAACTCCTTCTTCCTCTCAGCTATATACCTTTAATCTGTTATGAAATTGGAGTAAAGTATGGGTCAAGGTATTATTGTATCTTGTTGGAACATTTTTCTTTTTTGTGCTCAATTGACATCCCTTTGATGTCTAAAACAGTAGACTCTTTCCTATAACTATGTTCCTCATTGCAATTTTTAAGCATGTTTTCATGTGTTCACAAATATTTATGAAAGACCTGCTATGTGCCTAGAAAAAAATGAGAAAGACATTCCTTTTGTCTTTAGAGATGTCATAGTCTAAAAAGAGAATTATTGTCTTGGAGTATGTTTTATATATATGTGTATATATAAGTACTAACTATGTGTTTGGGTTTACAGATTTAGAAGTTTTCTACAGAGGGCATTTGCATTCAGATGTACTGCAACATTAGATAATTACATTAAATAGTTATTTGCAATGCAGTTTTTTTGAGACAGTTTTACTTTGTCGCCCTTGGTAGAGTGCTGTGGCATCATAGCTCAAAACAACCTCAAACTCTTGGGTTCAAGCAATTCTCTTGCCTCAGTCTCCCGAGCAGCTAGGACTATAGCTATCTGCCACAGTGCCTGGCTACTTTTTTTTTTTTTTTGCGGTTTTGCCCGGGGCTGGGTTTGAACCCGCCACCTCCGGCATATGGGACGGCGCGCTACTCCTTTGAACCACAGGCGCCATCCTATGCCTGGCTATTTTTAGAAACAAGTTCTCGCTCTGTCTCAGACTGGTCTTGAACCTGTGAGCTCACTCAATCCACTCACCTTGGCCTCCCACAGTGTTGGGGTTACAGGCGTGAGCCACTGTGCCAGCTGTAATTTATTCCAATTGCAGACCTTGAACCAAATTTTTTAAAAGGCACTGTAATGAGAAGATAAAGTGCATCTTATAAACAAAAAATAGAGTTTTTAGCCCATGAAGAAAAAAACTCGATAATTTGCATTTTTCTGACAATGATCAGTGAGTTTCCAAATATCTGTAGTCTAAGTTATTAAAGTTGAATAGTAAAACAATATATCTTCATAAGTTCTTGTATAACTTTGACTGTTTAACTGTTATTGGTCAAATATGGTTTCCCTTTTCTCAGGAAAAAAAGGCCTTTAAAAATCTCATATAGCTTATTGATGATCAAATGCCCTGTAGAAAGTAACATTTTGATGAAAAAAGTGAAAATAAATCAGAAACAGATGAATTACATTTACCTCCAAACGCACAGACTTTTAAGAGGTCCTGAGGAAAATTCCTAGCAAAATACCCCTGGATGTAGAATATGAAATATATCTTAAAAAGTAAGAAAAATGTGGGTAACAAGAAAATTTAATACACAGAGTCTACAAGAGTTTGAATTGCATTCCCAATCAAAAACATCCAGAATTATTCTGGAATTACATAGCCAGGTCCTGAATTACATAGCCAGTTCTTGCTAAAAATTCAATTGTGTATGAAATTTGTGGAATGGCTCAAAGCGAAGCCAGTTATACAATCTTACAAATATCACCCTGAATAATAAAGGATTTCTAATAAGTGACTTGGAAAACTCCTTCCTTGCAGCTGTGGGAGTATGTGCACAAATGCGTGAGTGTGGAAGCATCTAGCAACCTGCTTTTAGAATAGACCATTTGTATCTCAATAATACATCCTACTATGTTTAATGATGTACTTTCATTAATTTTATTTACATGCACAAAGTCATTCAGTGTTTTCCTCATAACATGTATGATAGTCTTTCCAAGAGGTAGCCTTTGGAAGGTGTTGAGAAGGAGACCAGGGCACACTTTCCCTCCCAGGCAGGGACAATTGATTGCAGGGTTCCTTTCATCTCTTCTCCCCTCTCATTCACCTGGAGCCCACAGAGGAGTGATTCCAAACTCTCTGAAAGAGCAATGTGTCTTTGCTTGTGAAAGTTCCTCACTGCAGAGCGATTCCACGGTGTTCTGTGAGTCTGCACAGAGCCAAAGTGCACCATTGTTCCCACCTCCATCTCTTTGTAGGCAAGAGAAAGATACCAAGAAGGAAGCTCCAGGGATGATGAGAGGGGATGATTCTGAAACAGACCAAAATGAGAGCGGCCGCACAGTGGCGGGCATCCTCAAGCCTGAAGAAGTCTGTGATGCCTGGGGACTGCATAATCGGAAGGTGGCCTCCAAACCTCAAGGAATTGCTTTCTGTGGTCTTAAAATTGCACATGAGTCTACCACAAAATGGGATTAGAAATCTCTCAAGGCATTATCTCTGCAATGCTTGTGAGCAAGCTGCCGCTTTCCCAGAACGTGGCTCTTCTGAGACCCCCCATGACTGCAGAGGGCAGGGTCACATGAGGGGTACATGAACTGTTCCCCATACTTCAGTAGAGGTTTCTGCGTGCAAATTCTTCAAGTGAACATTTTTCAGTAAGCACAATCCCACCTAATTAAATGATAACTGTTACATTTTTTTGATAATTCCAGGCATTAATCATTTTCTGTTGTTCATATCCTCATCATATATTCTTTCCCTAAAGCACTGTAAGATTTCTGATGTTAAATGATAGGGTTTGGGAATTTACAAAACTTCTGTCTCATTGCTTTCTCATCTGAAAATAGAGAGACTTGATTCTGAGTTCCACAGAAGAGGTAAGGAGCATAGCCTCCAGGGTGCACAGATTTGCTTTCCACCCACAGATCTCAATCTTTATTCATCCCAGTTTACACTCCAATAGAGGGAACAATGGATTCCAGCTCCCTGGAATCACAAATAAGTCCTAGGAGAAAAGCATATTGGTAAATTCCAGGGTTTCATGGCACCCATGTCAATGTTGAGATCACTATGAAAACTGGCAGTCAGGCCTCTCATCCCACATGCTCTAAGCATGTGTAAAACATCTGTGGCGAGGGAATTCCTGGGCCCTGAACTTCTGGCACCACCTTCCGCTGCATGCTAGGGTGACTTTTTCCTATTCCTCTCTAGGCATTAGTCCCAGAAAAGTCTCCAGAGGAGCAAACGTCGGACCTTAGAACAGCCTGGTCTCTCAGTCTCAAAAGAGGGAAAAGCTAGAAGGGACACATGATACCCCACGGTGAGGTTCTGGAAACGTCATCTAGCCTGCTACTTCTCCACTCCATTCTCTATCAATGGCTCTCCAAGATTTTGGACAATGCTCCATTGAAATCTTGGCCCAGCACAAATATAAGCACACATACTGAGATTCGCACTGGACATATCAGAAACAGTAATTTCACAAATCATTACTTCATATCAAACAATAATTTCACAAATTATTACTCTGACATATTTACTCTGTTCTGTTTTTATCTTTTTATTTTGACCCTTGTCATGATGACCTGCCAAATTGATTTCATGCCCCAAGAATGATCATAATCCACAGTTTTAATGTAGTGCCTTATATGATGTGACTTATTTTCACATTAGAAAACATTTTAATAATATAATAATGATAGCTGTGATTTATTTAGCATCTACTATATGACAGGCCTTGGATCAGCAGTTCTCAACCTGTGGGTCATGACCCCAGGAACTGTATTAAAGGGCCGTGGCATTAGGAAGGTTTGAGAACCACTGGGTTAGATGCTTAACACACTTCTCTAATCATCATAATATGTTTGAGTTGTTAAACCCATTTTACAGATGAGGTATTCAAGTCTAAATAACTTAAAATATTAGATTTTATATTAATGTGGTTTAGTTTTTCAAAATATTTGTATTCACAAAAATTGATCAGAGTGTATATATATATTTATATATATGCTATATACTTTTATACATACAAATATTATATATATATGTGTGCGTATATATATGTGTGTATATATATATATATATGTATTCCTATCAGGTAGGCAATTGACTCAGAAAGAGGTAGATTGATGGCATAGGCAGCAAAGGGCTTCAGGCAAAACACAATAGGATGAATTTTGTATCAACCCATGACAGGATTTAAGGTGTGGGGCCGTGTACCTGTAAAAGAAGAGCCTGTCATATGTCAAGTAGTTACTTTTTCTCTTTCTGAAGAGAAAATTTAATATATTTGCTTTTGTCTCTTATGAGAGTTCATAAAGTATCTCATATCTTACATTTAAAGGAGAAAGTGCTTCCTTGTCTCAGTGTATGGCCAACTAACCGGTTAAAAATGGAAAAATGCATCAGAGTGGTGGAAGTTATTTGCTCAACTGGTCTCTAAACACTTGGTTAGGTTGGTCGTCTTCAACAGGAAATGATTCAAAGGCCGCAGTATTTATTGCTTTTGTTTTTGTTTTATTTTGTCCCTTAAGCTATATGGCATCATTGTTGCTACAAAGTAAATCATGGCGATTTTTAAAGGCATTTGGTCCTTCTGGCTGCTGTGGTTTGGCAGGGCCCCAAACCACGATGTGAGGTCACGGAGGGAAGCTGCCCCTTCACTGATGTACCTCATTGTCTGTCTGGCTCCTCGGCATTCTATGTTTCTGGGCTAGGTTGGATGATTTCAAATATGTTGCTTTTCTTAACCTAGATGCTTGGTCTGTATCTCTACACAGGATTATTATACTTTGTAAAGCAGACGATCAATCTGCATTGTTCCTGGTGTCCTGGAGAAGCTTTCCTGATGCAGAGCCAGTGGAAGATGATCTCCTATAGGCTTCCAACCAAATGCTAACTCCCTTGCCTCCTGTTTGGGGTTGATGGAGCTACCCTTCCTCTTTGCAATGACAGTCAATCTCTAAATAGTCAATGACAGTCACAAGACATCAAGAAAATCAGAAGTTGCCCACCTTTCACACAATCTGCTGACCAAAAACCACAATATGAAAATGGCAGGAATTTTTTTATCATTTTCCTCTGTCTTCTTGAGAAACAAAAATGGAGGAAGCTAGTTATTATTGAATAGGAAATAATTTACATGCTTTTAGGGAACTTTCAACACTTCCTGTGATTTTTTTCAGGGGTAAGTGAACTGTAAAGGTCAGTGAAGTCCCAATCATCTATGGGAATGTCCTGTGATGAGTCAAGAGATAAACACAACAGCAGAGTCAACAGAATGGAAGGCTCCCACCATACTGAGATAAAATAGTATCTTCAAAAGAAAGTAGTAAAGGTACTTCTTAGCGAATTGGGACTACCATGGGCACAAGTAAATCCTTGGACACAATCTTAAAGACATATCCATATGATAACTTACAAGGAGTTCAGTTTTCCAGTAACAATTATAAGGATGAAATAAGCAGTCCTCTAGCATACCATCAGCAATATGTTTCTAAAAGCCTACTTGTTTTCTGTCCAGAATTCCTCCAGCAGCAAATAGCATAATGATGTAGGTGTGCAAGCTGCTTCTTCGCCTCTTGAATTTTCTACTTATTCCTGAAGAACTATCTGAAGGACAAGTGTTGAAAAGTTAGATTCTGGATACACCTTTCATTTTACCTTCTTTGAGGTTCCCTTATATTTTTAGTAGAATGAAATACATTTTCATTTGTTTATTACACACACTTTCTTAGATTATAAGGAAATGTTTCAAATTTTCTCACCCAATCATAATCTTCTGATGATTCACAAAGCCAGGTGTCAATCAACTTGTTCCTTTTTCCTTGGCTTGTGGGACTTTTCTTCTTATGAGGACAAAACTTCTACTTACTCTGTGACAAAAACCAAACAAAAAAGCCACTGAAACAAACAATCATGAGAACCAAGTGATCAAGTATATGAAGAGCTGAGAGGGATTCTGACAAAATATTAAGAGGATGTTAAACCTCTGTAAGGTTATCTACTTTTGTTGATCTGTGATTAAATAAGACAAATTGTCGCCCTCCACTCTGTGGGACAGAGCTATGGGAAGAAACTTAGACATGCTACCCATAGCATTTAGACACGAGTGTTAGGGCTAAATGCTCACAGAGGATTAACCATACTCACATTGACTCACTCACAGGTCCATTCACTGAAAGTAAAATTTGGATTCTTCTTGACAGTGATGATCTGGATAGTCAACACCTCGCAAGACTAATGAACCAGGTAACTATTCATCAGATCTCACCGAGGCAATGCATACCTCAGGCCAATTTTTTAACTTAATGGAAAATTGTCTTTCTGACCTAGATTTTTTTCTAAGGTCCAAATGTTAACTCTAACTGTGTGTACAGTTTTGTCATTTCTCTCATTAAATCCCTCAGGATCAGCTACCTTTTAAGACTGTTTCATGTAATATGACATCATGCAAAATAAACCAAAACAGATTTTCCGAACGTACTACTCATGACAACAAATGTTAAGATTTTCTTTTTGCAGTTTTTTTGGCTAGGGCTGGGCTTGAACCTGCCGCCTCTGGTATATGGGGCCGGCACCTACTCCTTGAGCCACAGCTGCTGCCCAAATTCTAAGATTTGACTGGTGTCCAACATCAAACATTTGGCTGGAAGAGAATAGAAATTAAAATTAAAGAAAACAAAAGCTAGAAATATTTTCGCACAAAACAGAAAGCAGTTATCCCCATCACCATCTTTTGTTTTGCCTTTAGCATTGCTGGGTTTTCAGTATATATTTTTTGGTCACACTGTCTGTATTTTAAACACAGGATATAAAAAGTTCCTCACTCATATTATTCATGCAATCTCGTGACAAGCAACAGCGGAAGTCATGGGATAAACACAAATAAGTCAATGGCCCCCAAAACCACAGGTTTAAATTACTTTGCACAAGTGAAATATTCCAAAAATGTATGCTTATATCTTAGTGGACAATAGCTCTTGAAGCCAAAAGCATTTATTTTCGCTATGAGAAGAATGTGAAATGTAAATATCATAGTTTCATTTTCTCCTGATCCTGGGGAGGCCTTTGGGTTCACAGAAATCTTTAGACACAGAACTTCCTAGTGTGAGGTAGAAATGCTGAGTCTGTTTTAGTCGCCGCTCTGCAGCAGATTTCACCACTTTGGGCTCAGTTTCCTTATCTATAATTGAATTCTGTGAAAAAGACACTATCTAAAATCACTTTTGCTCTACATTTTGGAAGTGTATAATTCTCTCAGAACTTCCTTGTGAATTCTGTGGGCACGTGACTAACTTTATCTCGCCAGAAGAAGCTTGAGTGAAATCTGTTCACCGCATTGTTTGTCTAACTGTGTTCAGTCTGCGCAGTGATTCTCAAGCGTTCCCAGTAGCAGGTGATTCACTTAGCGATGCTGTTCCAGGAAACTCCCTGTTTCTACAGACGGAAGCATCACCGATGAGCAGCCACATTTTATGACGCTTTGTCAATATTTACAGTCTCAGGTTTTTAGTAAGATTTCTTAGACACGGAGGTGGTGGTAGATGTTTCACAGTCCAGTGAGAAAGAGTAAGATAAATGTTAACCAGTGAGATATTCTGTGATTTACAACTCCGATTAACTGAGCAGTGACTGATGTGAAAGCAAATATTGTTTCAATACCTCAGTTTATTCGTACTACGCCTCCAACATGTAGATTACTGATAATGCCTGTGAGTCGGTGTTAGAATAGTACAGCCCCGAATAACCTCTTAATGTTTTAAAACACATCCTTCTAAGTAAACATTTTAGTTTATTTTTACGTTTAAAGGCAGTGTACTTTGTTTTGCTCTTTTATGTGTCTGTCATTTTAATAGTTGCATTTATTGTATGCAAGGGAAAAGGGAGAAAAAGAATGAAAGGGAAGAAGCCCTATTGAAGAAAAGTCAGGGCAGTGAAGTTATTTAGTGGTAGAGTCTCACTGTGCTGCCCAGGTTGGCCTCAAATTCCTGTGCCCCAAAGATCCTCCCTCCTCTATAGGCTCGTGTCATGAAAAAACAGACTTGCCATCGTTTTAAGCAAAGTCTTACACATATATGCCAGATAATTTCCATTTCTTAAATTTACTTTGCTTAAATGATTAATTTGCCTCCTCATTTTGTTTATGTCTACAGAAATAGGTAAGTAAGAAATTAAGACTTCCATTTCTAACTGTGGTGGGATATACTTCTAACTTCATCTCCATCCTCTTAAAACCCTACTAAAGAGATAGTAAAAATAAAACATGCATAAACAGTGCTGAGTTGGAGCCAGATCTTACACTGTCAAGATATAATCCTTAAATATTCAGGACTCTTGCAAGCCATTGTCAAATTGTACACAGCTAGAAGAGTCAAAGACTGAGTATTTACACCACTGAAATCGGCAACTTCTATAAATTAGAGAGTTTTCTTTCTTTTCTTTTTTTTCCCTTAGAGAGCCATTTATCAGCACACTACTGAATAAACCCATGGGGGAAAAGATGCTCAGGGACGACAAAGGTGTGAAGACAGCTGATGAGCTTTATCAACGTGAGTTCAGAAGCAGGAAGCAGATATTCAACTTTCACAGTAGACTGAATAGAACAAGAAAAGCCCTCAAAGGGGGAAGGTCTATCCTCCTCTAACCACCATCACCAAGAAAATAAAAATGATCAAGGCAGAAAACCCTGGAAAATCTAACAAAAGCACAAGGGCAAGGAGAAGAAACAGGAAAATAGGGTGAATGAAGTCTATTTAAAGAGAAATTGGGTCCTTAGATCCTCTCAACCATACTCAGCTAGGTGGCCAGGCCTCCCATAACCTGAAGAAGATCAGAAAATTTAAGTACAACAGGCTATAAAATGTGGTGTATTGGTAGTACTGAGAGTTATTCCGATGTGCTGTACTGGAAACACAGGAATTAAGTGAAAATTAACATGCTGAAAATTAACACTCTGTTCTTTCATTCAGCCAGCCAGATGCTGGCAACCAGATTCATAGGTGTGAGATTGAAGGACCAAGGTCTGAGGACACTATGCCAAGGCATGAAGGGTGGTTAGAGATGCCAACGGTGGTAAAGCCAATCAGTTCACCAATGTCACTCATATGAAAAACCAAAGTTGTTTTTTTTTTTATTTTTTGAGACAGAGCCTCAAGCTGTCACCCTGGATAGAGCACCATGCACAATGCTCGGCCGTTTTTTGGTTGCACCCATCATTGTTGTTTGGCAGGCCTGGGCTGGATGTACGTGGCTGGCAGCTCAGGTGTACGTGGCTGGCGCCTTAGCCCATTGAGCCACAGGCGCTGAGCCTGAAAATCCAAAGTTTCAAGTCAGTAACTCTTTAAAATGTTACACTTTAAATGTCAACTGACAACCAAGAACCAATAGATAATATAGGAAGAACTTATATAAAAGGCAAAGACCAAAACAAACACATGGAAAAAGAATTTGGAGAAAATAGAGACAATGTAGAGAGTAAGAAAATATTTAAAAATGAACATTCTCAGAGATATAAAATAAAGTATTAATATTCTTATATCTATATAACAACAGGCTATGGAAAGGCTCATATAGAGAAAAAGAATATGATCTTTGTAATTGAAATATATCAACATATCTTAAAAAGTAAACAGGAAACTTGAAAGATAAAGTTAAGGAAAAATTTTAGAAAGTAGAACATAACAAAGAAGGAATAGTATAGATAAAATTTAAGAAACATGAAGAATAAATAAAACCTAATTTCTGAATAATATTATTTCTGATAGAATAGGACAAAATAGAAGTAGAAAATTGTCAAACATATAATAGAAGAGTATAATGTTTCCTAGAATGGACATGGATAAATTTTCAGATTGGTAGGTTCATAGATTTCCCCCAAAATGAATTTAAAATACTCAAATAAAAGCACAAAGATACACAAGGCTAAAATGCCAGGACTAAAAAGTTTACTTTAAAATATTGAGTATCAGAAAGTGACATTAGATATTAGAAAATAATAAACCAATTCCTTTGAAAACCTGAGGGAAAATAATTACTAGCCTAGAATTTAATTTCTAGAAATTTCAACAAATAAATGTGTGGGTAGGAAATAATAGTTGAAGATAGAAAGTAAATATTTTCAAAAAGATGTCTCCTTCATACTATGTTTAAAGAGCTTTTAGGAGATGTGCTTCAGTAACATGAGTGAATTAAAAAAATACACACACACTGAAGAAGAAGCTATAGAAGTGGGAGCTTCAGCAAACAGCTGTTGAGAAACAGAAAAGAGAAGAAATTCTCAGGATATTGCTGAAAAGAGTTTCTGGGACAATAACTGCCTATCGGCTGATAGAGCAACCAGTCCAGATGGGAAGTTTCCAGCTGGAATAACCAACACCTAGTACCCTAGGATCTAGTACACTAGAAGACCTACAGATGGGATAACCAACATCCTGTACCTTAGGATCTACTAGGTTAGAAGACTTAGTACATTTTTGACAGAAAATTTACAGATGAATTAGCAACTGACACATTAAAAAGTAGTTTTGATGTTGGCATTGGAATGAGGCAGAGCACAGACTGAGAAAGCTCAATTTTTAACTTTCACAATAGCAAGTTAACAGACAACATCTACAACTGGTTGGGTTCTTAAATCGTGTACATGAGCTACTCTGATTATAAAAACAAAATAACAAACAGAAAAACCCAAACCTCACAACTAATTGTATACAAAGAAAACAAAGTAAAAGAAAAGCAATTACTTGAACAAATTTAAGCCACATCCCATCACTTTCCTATCATGACATTTTTACACCACTATTCAAACAATTCTGTCTTTTTTTTTTTGAGACAGAGTTAGTATGTTGCCCTCGGTAGAGTGCTATGGTGTCACAGCTCACAGCAACCTCAAATTCTTGGGCTTCAGCGATTCTCTTGCTTCAGACTGCCAAGTAGCTGGGACTACAGGCGCCTGCCACAATGTCCGGCTATTTTTTGGTTGTAGTTGTTATTGTTGTTTGGCAGGCCCTGGCCAGGTTCAAACCTGCCAGCCCTGGTGCATGTGACTGATGGTCTAGCCTCTGAGGCACAGGTGCCAAGCCCAATTTTGTCATTTTTAAAAGCTGAAAATGATTACTTTGATTTTATTCCAGGCCAAAAGGTATGACTCTAGATAGATGTTACGTCCAATAGGCTCAGACCAATTCGCAAATCTACAACGCTTTGAATAGCAAAAGCACTACTTTCACACTATCTCTGAGATAAAACATTTTCATTAATTCTTTTATTTTTTGCACATGAACATGTCTTTTCTTCCCTACTGTGTTAGTCTACTATTGCTGCATAACATCATCACAAACTTAGGGATTTGAAATGAGAACTTTTTATAATCTCACAATTGTTGTGGGTCTAGAGTCCTGGCAGAGCCTAGATGGGTTCTCTGTTCAGGATCTTATAGAGCTTTACAATTATGATACTACCAAGGCTGCAATTCTAACTGAAACTCAAGGTCCTTTCTCAAAATCCTGTGTTTGTTTTCAGGCTCCATTTTTTTTTTAAGCTATGGAACTCATGGTGACTTGCTTCTTCTTCTTCTAGCTAGAGAGAGCATCTCTGACTTCCAGATTCTCTTTTAAGAGACTCACCTGATTAAGTTGGGGCCACCCAGGATAATTTCCTTTTGATTAATCAAAATCAACTGATTTGGGGCCTTAATTATATTGCAATAATCCCTTCCGCCACCGTATGAAGAAGCTAAAGCATGGAAATGACATCCCATTATGTGCCCTGGTCCTCCCCACACTCCACGGGAGGAAATGATACAGGACTCCGGGCTGTGGACACGAGGGGGTGAGGATTTTGAGGACCACCTTAGAATTCTTCCCACCACATCCGATTTTAGATGCTCACCTATGACTTTACTTGCTCACAGTCAACTTTAGAACTTAGAATGCCAATGGAAATAGGCGAAGATGGATCATTTTTTTATTTGCATTCTGTTTTTTCCCCTGTCTCATATTGTCTAAGACATTCTTATTCTCCATTTAAGTTTGAATTCCTAAATGGCTATGAAAGACCAAACTCTTAAGGGAACATTTCAGAGAATTCAAAGCCTTAAGGTTGAACGTTTACTTAGGCGTCTCCAAGAACTGCTAAATCAAATTTAGTTTTTTCTGCAACATTATTTCATATCCCCATCCCCCCCACCCAAATAAAGGGGCTATTCCTGAAAAGGGGAGAACACTATCCCTAGATTTTATTTGAACAAGTTGTCTGAAAGAGACCATTACGACATGTACATGCTGGTTACTTTCAATTTCTATTAGGCAAAAGAGGTCATGTGAGTTAGAAATAATTTGTTTTTACGAATAAGCAATGGCTGACAACAACATCATTGTTGAGATCAATGTTTTTATACAGAAGTCAGAGCACATCCTCATGTTTTCCCTCTCTGGAGGCACAGTACTGCCAGTATTACTTCTTCGCTGAGACTAAAAAAGTCAATCTTCTTGACTTTTAGAACAATATTTTTAAGGGACTGTGATCCTTTTACAAATATGACTAAAAAAGTAGTAAATATAAATACAAATACCATGGGAATTTATAAGCTTTGGATAGTACCTTAAATCTAGCATTCATTTTTAAATATATACAGATCGTTTGTCAAAAAAAATGAAAAAAGGTTGTTTCTGAAATTGAGTTGTAGGAACATAAGATCTATATTTTTATAAAACTACAGTTAAGACATACACATATATTCGATATTTTAGGAAACCTTTCCATTTTGAAAATTCATTTTGTAATGAAAATACTTGCTTTTTGACTTATTCATTTTGGAATTTTGTAGGATAAAATATTTAAAAATGAGTTTTACTCATGATTACTTTAACCATATATGGAATGATTTATTAAAAGGGAAAACTCAGCTTACAATTTATGATTTTCAGGCTCCAGTGAGTGAAAATGCACCGCACCTCTAACATGACATCACTTTTCAAAGGGGGAAAAATGACAAATGATTTCAATAACTTTTAGTCTGTTCTTTGAATATTGCAAGAGAAAAGGTAAATGAAGGTTGGAAGGAAATTGTCCTTATGAGTCTCAGAGAATATAGTCAAGTACTTATTTTGAGTTTTATTTCTTTTGTTCTATTTCCTATTTTTAAAAACCATCTGAAAGAATGGTGCTAAAATAAACTGAAGAGGTCTGAGGATCTATGTTGTAGTTTAGGTGTGTTAATAGTTACCATGACTGTCCCATAAACCAACTGAATGTTAGCTCCAACTTCACACTTTCTATTCTTATCTTTCACTAAGTAGCTTTATTTGTTTTTCTCATTTAAAAGTACTTATCCTTATTACGTTTGAGTTCCTCTAATTCTAGATTCTTTGATTTTTCTTTTTTACATAGGGCAATTCATTTCAGAAGTGAGATTTCTTTGCAATATTTCTTCTTTGTTAATCTTTGTATAATTTGCATCGTTCACTAGAGGTTAAAATGGCAAATTTGATTGAAGAGAAATGACTGGTCTGGTGGGGGACATACATTTAAAAACAGCAGTTCTCAACCTGTGGGTGGCGACCCCTTTTAACAATGAAAATAGGTTGCGGCATTAGGAAGATTGAGAACCACTGGTTTAACATAAAATAATATCACCTTCAAAATAAGACCATTTTGGATTGTCTTTTTACTACTGTTAGAAAAGCTACCATAATGTTCATCTCTGCAAAAACGTTTTTTCAAGTTTTGTCTGAAGTTCACTCCTTTTATTTTATTATAAAATAATCATATCAAGATAAACATGTGACGAGTATTGTTAGCAGGTATAAAAGGATGAGTGAGGCAGAGATCAATGCACAGTGATGACCAACAACGAGAACTGCTGAATTCCAAGTAGGGTGGTTCCTGGCCAGGAAGTAACTAGATGTATTTGGGGAAGAGTAAGCAAGGCCTTCAATTATTTGGAAAACAAATTATTTCTTACATGAGTGTTCTTTGTAATATTGCATTTTGTATTAACTCTAATCTTGCATAATAAACTTTTTGTGAACATTCACATAGAATCAGCAAAGCCTATTTCCTTAGAGTAGGCGCTCTGATTGTGTCACATTCCTATGGGGCACAGGGAACAAAGCCATATGAGCACTATGGGCTGTGAAGCTTCATATCTCTTCTGTGAATATTGGGGTGGTGCTGGATGAAGGCTACAGTAATGTTGCTAAAGCCCAGGACACCACTGCTCTGTACTGGACACTGTGAAGCACTGGATAAAGACGAGTTCTCAGCCTGGAAAATCAAAGGCACAAATGTAGTTTATGGAGATGGGATAGGGAAGTCGGACTTGCTCTCTCTCTCACACTTTACTCTCTTGCACTTGGATTTCAGGGCAGAATGGTGCCCTAAGTGGTAAGCACAACAGGTCATCTTCTCTGGTAAACCAGTCCAGGAGCTACAAAGGAGGGCATTACCTTGTGCCATTCTCCTGTCCATTTTTTATAAATCTTATGACAGGAATAATCTCTGTAACCATGTGAGGTTCATTACTTAGTTTACATTATAGTTGGGTTTATTTTATTAACTTAGAGGCCATAGTAAAATATTCCCTAATACCCTACGACTAACGGTGGGATCAGAGCCAGATCTGAGCATCCTTACATTATTTGAAGACCATTTTGTCTCCATCTTGTTAAATAAAATGGTGAATTTAATCTTGTTTTTATAAGAATTGACAGATACTTTTAAATAGATATGTTTCTTGAAAATGGTAGATAAAGAAGACATTTGTCAATGTAGCTAATTCATTGCATATTGCACAATAAAACTATTTAAGGAACCAAGAAGGAATAATCACTATTTGTAAGGTTGAATAATCATGACCTAAAATCGATTCTGTCTGCAAAATGAATGTTTGTATGTATTTTTTAAAAAAACGCTTTACAACAATATTAGTGGTGTTGACTCCAATTTTTATAGGCAAATTGCCAGAACTTGTGAGCCAGAACTTTCTAGTATAGGGAGTAACTGTGTAGTTGATTGTGCAAACGCAAATGCTTAACCAGTCTACTAATGCCAGCAATCTTCTTTTACCTTAAATTATCCAGTCAGAAAATCTACACTCTGTATCCAAACTGAACTGTTGACAATTTTCCATTTCTTTTTACTAGGTGGGTACACACCCCAGTAGTGAGGATAGTGATTCTTTTCTGTTCAAAAACTGGAATCCCAGAAGCAGCATGTAAAATTGTGCCCAGATAGTCTGACTATTTCGTATTATCGTGGTGTTAAGAGTATTCTCTGATCAAATGGGTCATGTGATAATATGCATATGTTTTGTTGAGCTGCCAGAAGAATTGTGTATTTTTTAAATTAATTCATTCATTTCCTAATTAGAGTTTAGAAGAAAAAACTTCTCCAACTACTCACATTTTATAACGTTCCGCATTAGGCTGAGCTAATGAACTCCGCCTTAAAAATCACATTTCCCCACGTGACTTAATAGTTTTTCTCTCTAACAGGAATTTTTGCCAGAAAAGTCATCTTGTTTTCATTCTTAATAAGATTCCATGCATGAGATGGCCATTTCACAGAGTATTTATCAAACACAGGCAAGCTTATTTTTAATCAACATGTTAGGAGAGGCAAGTTGAAAGAACATATAACTTCCTTATGTTATATGCTATGTGACAAGATAAATTTTCAATTGTAACATTAGAGAAATGTCTTACCGGGAAAAGGTTAAGTGTCTTCAACTAAAACTTTCAATATCCCTATGCAACATGTTTAAAAAGTAGCATTCCAGTTAAAATGATGGGATAGACAGTTTCTTGAGTTTTTAAACATAACACATATATTTAATATTTTAAGGAAGTTTTATCTTTCCTAAGCCCCCCCCCCTTTTTTTTTATTTGCAGTTTTTGGCTGGGGCTGGGTTTGAACCCACCTCCTCCGGCATATGGGGTCGGGGCCCTACTCCTTTGAGCCACAGGCGCCGCTCCCAAAGCACTTTTTGATCAAGTCTCTCTCATTCATTTTAGTTCTTACCTACACACTTTGAGCATAAGCATTCTTGGGAGCAAATATTTTTCAAATCTGTCTCTTGTGATTATTTACAGGGATTTATTGGAAACCTGAATTAGAGAATGATGAATTTAGGTAAATGTGATGTCACACGTATCTATAGAATAATATGAAGGGGTTTTCACAGTTAATGTAATACATATTTTCATAGGTTATAAATGTCACAAAGATAATTTCCTATTAAAGAGATCCTTGAGGGAAAAGTTTAATTGTAAAATTGTCATATATGCATTCAAAATGTATCTTTTTCCCTGGTCTACTCACTTCTTCTCTTTTCTTGTATCTATGGCTAAAAATGCAAATTTTGTTTGAGTCAGACAGATCTGGGTTCTAATTTCAGCTTTTTCTGAGATAATGTCTTTACCTTTCTCCAAGTTTTCATCTATGGAGTACAGATAATAATGCCAGCAACACAGGATTACTGTAAGAAATTCCCACCTCAATGTATGTTTGTGAAATACCTGCTCCAGTTCCAGCCAGGTAGGACACTTAGAGAGAAGCTCTCTGAATCACTCTCCCCTCTGCCATTCGGAGGCCTGGAGCAGCACACGGCCACCATGGAGAAAGCTGGCCACAATTACAGTAGCATTGCTTCGATCCCTTATACCACTCCACAAGCTTTTTCTCCCCTATCAAGAAAGTGGAAAATAATTCTGGTATACTCCTGAAGACATACGAAATTTATGGGCCCTCAGGAATAATTACTATTTTCAGAAACATTTACATTTGAATGAGTCAAAAAATCAATGACATGAAATTAAAGATGACGTGAAAAGAATAAAAACCTGATATAGATTTATAGGCGTCCATGAGCCCAATAGCCAAAGTACCCTTGTAAATTTGTGTTCTAAAATTGTGTTTTGGCTATTGTAGTGTAGTTAGGAATTATTTTATTGCAAAGAACAGAAAACAACATGTGTGATATCAAGCAAAATATTAAAGGAAATGAAATTTTATTAGAAGGAATCAAAGGTGTCTTACAAAACAGGGGCAGGAAGCATGCTGCCCCTCACATAGGTTTAAAGCATCCTTTATGGAGCCTGTTCTTAGTTCTTTGTTCGTGGGCCAAACATCACCGTCCTGTGCTGAAGTGTTTTAAGGAACTCTCGGAGAATCATTCTGGGGAGCTTGTGTACCTCTCTTCTTCCATCTGCCACTTTGTAACAAAGCGAGGTCACTAACTATCTACTTAAGTAGTTGAGGCCTGTCTGCTTTAAATGTAAACAGGGCAACAAAATTAATTCTGAGTATGACATCCATTTTTCGGATACACTATAATCTGCCTAAGAAGTAAGCAGACAGAAGGGTTTATTTCTCTTAAGCTGGGAATTCCCTTTTTACACACTTGGTTTTGGGGGCATGGGAAGTGGTATATTGTCTGTAAAGACGTCAAAATCTATATCTTTATCTTTACTTATATCTATATCTATCTATATACATACATATTTTATATTCAACATTGGGGCTAGAAAATTAGTATTTAATCAAACAATGCACTTCCTTCTTACTGCTTCCCAATGCTCAGTGAAGACTGACCATTCTGGCTCTGAATGACCATGAACTAGAGTGGTTCATGGGCCCACTTAAGTTCAGGGGTCAATCTCTTTTCTAATTAGCATGGACAATTAGCAGAAACTGTGGGACTTAGGCTTCTTAGATACAGGGTGAGGGTTCATTCTTTTAAAAAAGAGTGAAGGACTGAGGAGAGAGGTTGGAAAAGAACTTTACAAGACTAGTCATCAAACAAAAAACCTGTAATAAAGAGAAAAGTACAACAAATTTATCTTTTAACTAAAAATAGGTATTTTGGTAAGATTTTCTGAGATCTTCATGGAACTCACAAAATGGGAGCAGCAATTCTTTAAATAAAAATATGTGAGGTGACATTTGATGAAATTGAATAAGTGGTTGATATATATATGTATATATATATGTACACGAAGTAACTCAAAGCTTAGTTATAGGGTTATTGGGATTTGATTATTCCTGGTGAATTCTATCATTTAAAATTTAAACCACCTTTCATAAGGTGGTTTCATAAGGTCAAGTTTCCCTTATAGTAACCTAAGTGCAATAATGAATTATATCTAGCTATGTATGATACTCTAAGTAAATATCGCTAGTAGATACTTTTCAGTGTCATCATGATATGACAGCTTGAAAATATTACTTGAGAAACATTAGCTGCTGGTTACAAAAGACACAAAAACAACAAAGTACAACAAAGTTAGTTCTAAAATTCATTATGGCCATCACTTACATGAAGAACTAAAAGGATTCAGTAAAGTAAATGTTAGAGTTATACAGCCATTTGACAAGATTTAAGTATGAAAGGTAATCACTTTCCAATATATCAATAAATTGCCTATGATTATGCAGTTAGGAAATGGGAGAGCCAGAAAAAAAAACTCAGGCCATCTGTTTCCAAAAGCCATTAACTCTCGAGGCTTCGTTTGCAGGCATTTTTTTTTTTAACTTCCTTAAAATCTCTTTTTTAGAAAATATAAAAGACCCATTTATTACATTACTAATGATTAAGCCAATTTGGATAAACCCAGAGTCAAATAATTTATCCCTGAAACATTACACGTGACCATACTTAGAGGACCTTAGATAAAATGTTTCTATAAACCTCAGTCCCATCAACTATAAAAAGGGGTAATAATAAAATCTATTAGTCAATATTCTTATAAGGATCAAATGCATTATATGTAAAGTGCTTAGCACAGAGCCTGGCAGGTAAGAACTATTCCATAAATCTTAGTTATTATCTTCCTACTCCTATAGGATAGAATGACACAGGGAGCAAGAAGGTGTTTGATTGGTGCACTCCATTACTATATGTTTCCACTTCTTGATGAATTACAGAGACTTTTTGGAAACCACATAGCAATGTCACAGAAACTTTAGACTCTTGTTATGATTAATGCTATTATTTCCCCTAAAATTTTTTTCTTATAGCCTTTTCTTTTCCAAGAACAACCAGGCAGACTAGTAGATACATAGATAGATAAATAGATACATAAAGATGAATTAACAAATACACATAAATATGTAATAGGCAGTACAATTAATAGCCACGCAGCTTTTAGTACAATGTATTATGTTTTTCTAGGTGTTGGTACACATTTTTTGAAATGACTAAGTAGTTTCCCAGGGGAGTATACATTTCAGGATCATCCTTTTCCTACGTAAAAAATATATTTCGTATTTTTATAAATTCAGCCCAGACCTACTTTAAATTTACTCTCTGGCCCTGGGAGGTGCCTCCATGCCTGTAATCTTAGCAGTCTGGGAAGATGAGGTGGGCGGATTGCTTGAGCTCAGGAGTTCAGACCAGCCTGAGCAAGAGAGAAACCCTGAAACCTGGTGTCTACTAAAAATAGAAAAAAAAGTCACAGGGTGTAGTGGCACATGCCTGTAGTCCCAGGTACTTGGGAGGTTGAGACAAGAGGATTGCTTGAGCCCAAGAGTTTGAGGTTGCTGTGAGCTATGTTGCCACAGGACTCTATCCAGGGTGACAGAGTAAGACTCTGCCTCAAAAAAAAAAAAAAAACAAACAATTACTCTCTGACTGCATCCTGGATCACGCTTATCGCTGACTCTCCTGGAGAAATTTCTGGTGTCTGGAAGGAAGGTTTGTTTGGGGCATATGGATATTTAAACCTTATTCTGCCTCTCCAAATTTTTACAATTACTGACTGTTTAACACTTGCTTTTTCACTATTTCTATCTTCTTTTTCCTCTCCCAGTACATCTTGTTTGAAGGAGTACTGATCTGTAATTCCTTTTCATCCTCTTCTCCAACATTCTGATGTGGTTTCACTGTGGTCTCTACTCCCAGTTAGTAGAGTTTTCAACTTGCAGGTAGGATCCAGGAAAACTGAGCCACGGTCTAGCCAGCTTGCCTTCTCAAACCAGTTCGTAGACACTGATAAAAGGCTGCTTCCGTCTGCTATGAATAGTATTTTGGAATTTAGCTGTAAACATCCCCTCCAGCTTACACCGTACGGAAATGCATCCAGCACTCACTCCAGGCTGTGTGTGCTGGCACCTGGGGCTGCTCCTGGCATCATCAGAGGTTGAGCTGCTGGTGGCTTCCCCCCATGGGGGCTGAATTACAGGGCAAAGAGTTGTCATAAGGACCAGTGTGTTTGAACAGCATCATGTCTACGTGAGAGTCATCAATGTGACATGCAGGCTCTAAAGTTTCCTAAGAAGTGTTAGTATTTAAAAGTGAGGCAGATCCAGGAATTTGTAAACCAGCGGTTTTACTTTGAAGAGATCCCCAGCCAGTTGTGGCATTGTTGGGTAAATTGGCAGCCTGTTTGCTGTTGTTTCCTCTTTTTGAAATTTAACCTTTTGGAAAAACAGCAGTCTGGGCTGTTGTATGTCTCAACATAGGCCACCAGAGGAGACCACTTAAAATTATTTTTTGATCTGGAACAGAAATTCCCCTCCAGCAACTTTCTTTCCTCCCTTTAAATCATTTTGACAGGGTATCTTGGCCGGACGCAATCTCTGTGCCCTTTGAAAAGCTGGGGGCAGAGCACAGAGGACGGAACCTCCACTGCTGGAGTTTCCTTGAACTCAGATGGCAAAGAAAGAAAGGTTTGCAAATTTTCACACCATAAACAGATATCTTTTAAAAACCAGTTTCTTGATGTTTAATTCCATGCAATGGCTCTTCAGATGTCAAACTTTTTGATACTGTTTTTTAGGTATATGCAGACCTAGAATTAGTTATTTTAAAATAAGTAAGAGAAATAGAGATAATGGTCACAATAATTCAAGTCATTATTATAAATAACATGTTTAATATATGACAGCTTTTTTATTTTTATGTTACAAACAAAATTTACAATTTGCAGATTCTTTCAAAAGAAAAGTTTGTGGGGAAGGAGGAGGCTTTGCAAAGAAGTCAGTTGTAGGGTAGTCGGAATCTGAACAGGAGTCTCCCTGTAGTGCAGAGAGATCGTGATGGAATCATATGATGACTCGTGCTACTTCTCTTAGATTAACATTCTTCTTCTACCACAAGTAACATACTATACAACTAGCCAGAACCTGCTTTTTGGCTGCTTCTTTTTTTTTTTGCCTCAAATGTCAGTTGGTGGAACTCCATAGAATGCAGACATTTGAGACAGTCAACCATGCTGGTAAAGTCATGTTTTGTTTGGAAATATCACAGACTGCGGCTTCAAAGTGCTTAATGAATGGGTACGTGTGTGTTTCTGTAACTTTTTTTTTAAGGAAACTAGAAGACAGGAAATACAAACCTATATATTAAAGAGTTGTGCCAAATGAAGAGCTCTGTACTTTTTTAAATAAAGCAATTCTCTGCCAGGAGTTTGCCATATCCCTACTGCAAATGAACATCACAACTTCTCATAAATTAATTGGGAATTCTTGTGAACAGATGCCCAGTGTTTTTGTGGGCATTGCCAAGAAATCACTGCCCACTGGGCAGAAATAGGACAAGAAATATATTGCAATGTCTGCTTATGAGTACACTGGTACCCTGTAGTTCAGATCATGTCTTCAAAGCCACGAGGTTCGTTTCCATAAATGATGGGCAGACAGTGGGCTAAACAGAAGAGGTATTTTATAATATCTAGTTTAATGTGGAAAAAGAAATATTGGTGTCTCTTTTCCAAAAACCTGGAAGTATGCATTTTCACTTAATTTTTTAACCCGGAGTTTTTCATTTTGAGGCTTAGAAAATAGGAAAAACTATTAGAACAATTCCTTTTTATGGATTCCTATTTTTTTTTAAGGCATTGCTTAATAAGACAAAAATCAGTAAAACATTTTTCAAGCCAGGATTTCATTGATCATGCTCTAACATAATGAATGTCATTTCCTGGATACGTGTACAGTATGGCAACTGCCTTAAATACTTCTAATACATTTAATATTTTGGATCCCTCTGAGGTGTATAACCTAGTTCCCATTTTACAGCAACTTAATGCATTTTCAAAGAGTTCAGGAAATTTGTCTCAAATTATTTAGCTAGCAAGGGGCCCGTCTGGATTTTGAGCAGAGTTGTCTTATCTAAATCCTGTGCTCTTTATGATTATATTCTAAGTATTTCCTTAGGTCAATAATAAGAAAAAGAATCACCTTGCTTGACTGAAAAACAGAAATTAAACATTCTACATGTGATATAATTTTATCCACAGAAGCAAATCAGTATTTATTTGAAAAACGTTTTTCATGCCTTCCCTTTTGATCTGTCATGCTGTTGAAGTGGCACAAATGCTTCCGCTATTTTTTATCTGACCCAAGGCCAACAATGTCAGGCAAGGATGCTGCAACCTCCTTTCCCTTGCTGAAGTCAGGCATCACTAGTAGAAAACAGCTCTCTTCTTGTTGAGACCCGGTTTGGTCTCATACTCCCATCACAGGGCTCCAACTAAGCCTTGCCAATGATCTGAGTTTGCATCCCCTTAAAACATACTGGCCATTGAGGATCCATCTCATTCTATGTACTGTTATTAGAAAAAAAATCCCTTTAAAGCATTGCATTCATAATCTCCCTGTCCTGATCAAAATTAGCCAATAACTCAATATTACCTGCTACTTATAATAAGGATCCTGAGCTCTCCCCAGATATTTCCAAAAGTTTCTTCTTGCCCTTTCTTCTTCTCTTTTTATTCTTCCACATAGATTTTACCTCTCCTGCCCTGAAGTTTGCATTCTCCTACCATTTGTATGTTTGTTCTCTAAGAATGTTGCTTAGTTCCTCTACGATGATAAAATCACAGCAATCATTTGAGGTCAACCTCTCAAGTATTAATAAAAGCTGATTTCTTCTTTTTCCAAATGCTTGATACAATAGAAATTCTCTAATCTGATGTAAGCAAGAATAGAAATTGATTTATCAATCAACTGCAACAAAAAGAATGGTTAGAGAAAGAATTATAACAATGACACATGATTTTATCAATATTCCAATTTAAAACTTAAAAAGCGGTGCATTAATTCATCACTCACTTGATATAAGGCCATTCTTTATGTATTAAGCATCTGGTGGTAGGAATTTTGCAGCTTCTCTCTTCCATACTACACATCTATAATGCGTCCTCCATGATTCTCAGTCTTGGTTTACTTAAAGTAGAGCAAGAATCTTCCACATATCATGAAAACAAAATCCTGCATTTGTATAATTTTCCCTCAATTTAATTTTTCTCACAATATTTAAATTAGTGATTCTTTTTAGCTATTCATATTTAAAAACATTTATAATGTGATCAATTATCTTTCTTACCCCCAAACCCCCATTGCTCCCTCCATGCCCACATAGTTGAGAGTTTGGAACAAATATCCTTGGGTAGCACACTACTCAGCAGGCACTGGGAGAAGGGAGCAGGTGTACTGCTGGGTTCCAGCTAGCTCTGAGCAGACAGCTTGCTATGACAGAGGCCAGTGCATCTTATGGAATGATGGGGAGAGAGATTCTTCTCATTTATATTTATAGCCTGTCTTGTTACTCGACTTTGATTATGCACTGCTTTTTGGAAGATAATTATCTTTCCACGTAAACTGTTGTAGTTGGCTCCATATGGCAGGAACATTCTTCAAAATTCCCTTCGAATCTTCCTCACAGTGAAACGCAATATTATACAAAATATAGATATATAATTATTTAATATACTTGCTCATTAAACTCATATGGCGATGTGAAATGAAGAGACTTTTTAGAAATGCACAGAAGAGAAACACTCCAAAGATTCACGATTTGGAAAAATATACCATAAATTGGACAGAGATAATCAGACCAAAGAAAGATTTAGAAAACTAAAATAATAGTTCCTCTATTCAAATTTTAAAGACATTATCAATATGATGTGGTATCTAAAACACAAAATGAATTGGCAGTAATGGGAATAGTTGTTAAAGTAAGTAAGTAAGTAAATAAATAAATAGAGTTTTTTCCTTTGCTAACATGTGAAAAACTGAAATTACATTTTAGAAATTTAAGAAATCAAAAACAGCTTTTTGCTTTCACTGACTACACATCGACAAATTACTCTATCGTTCTCAGCTCAACAAGAAAGAAGTGGAAAGACTAGGAGATGTGTCCAAGGTCACAGAGCAAGTGATCTAAACATAGCCAGCCGACCACAGGCTACCCAAAATGTTCTTAGTCAAAAGACTTAATAGCTTTTTACCAAAAATAACTGCTTCGGTCTAAGACAGAAGGATAATTGCTACTTCCACAGACAAAGTAAGAAACCAGCATCATTTCAGCCCAGAAAGCAACATTAAATGGCCACCCACACATCCTATCACATATTTATCTCCTCCAGCTGCAAGACCCTCTTCTCTCTGGCTTCTCATGACCTAGAAAAAAGAACTAATGAACAAACGAAGTCTACAACAGATGCAAAAGCAGCATGCATGAAAGTGCCACTGCTCTGGGTAAGCACAAATTTAATCTTGGGGTCAGCTCCTCCCTGTTCCCTTGTGCTTCCGTGAAGAAGTCCAGCCAACTCTTATGGAGACCAGGATGACTCCACTTCTGCCAATGCAAATACCTGGCTGTGCAGGACAGTAAACCTTAGCAAGGCCTTAAAAGTCCTCAGTTTAGGCAACAAGCAACCATTAGCTAGGACTAATTTAACTTCTTTTTAGTTGAGCGACACAAGCTCTTGGTGATTCCCAAGGCAGTCAGTGTTGACCAGAAGTACAGTTGTGTCAGTTGGTGACACTCAGGAGGGGGCTCAGAGAAGACTGCTGGAGACTTATCCATTGGAGATGCATGTCTTTAAAACACAGGTCAAAAACTGGCGGCCCATGATGCTATTTAACCTTTTGATGGACTTTGAGTGACCTATACAGCTTTTAAACATTTTAATTTAAAAATTAAGAAAAATTTTTCATTGCATTTAAATGGGAAATTGTCAATTTATGTGGTGTAAATACCCTTACTTATTTCAAGCCACCAGCATGGTAATTCACATATATGGAGTTCAGAAGAGACATATAATATTTCTACTATGCAGGTACAATAGATATAAATAAATTCAAATGCATTATATTGACAAAATCATAGTAAAATAGTGATGTTCTGAGTGTGTGTTATTTTTTAAATTTAATTTCATTGGATGTTTTTTACAAATTAAATTTCCATAATGCCCATGTTTAATAATCATCTCTCAAAGTTCCTGCAACTTAACACTTGGCCTTTGAGAGTTGGTAAAAGCCACCTGCACATTCTTGGATAACACGTGACAATAGCAGCCCTGGCACGGGGTGGTTCAGGCTCTGGAGGCTGAATTTAAATCTCAGCTTTTCCATTTACTACGTGGAAATAGTACCTCATGAGCTTGTACATGCTACCTAACTACACAGAAGCTTGAGTTTCTCATATGGAAAAATAAGTTAATGTTCTTTTTGTGAGTTTATAGTGAGGAGTAAATAAAATCGTATGTGTGAAGGGCTTAGCACTAGCTTTGGCATGTAATAATCACTCTGTGAAAAATGATAATGTATTTATTTTAACTCTAGACAGGAATGACTTCATTAGATTTATTTTGCTACTACCTTGAAGACCTGCCTGCAGCGCTTCAAAGAAATGAGAAATTTTATGAATAGAGGAGGGAAAAAAAACAGGGAGATCTGAGAAGACCAGGGTGAAAGGCAACATGAAGGGACTGGGAAAAAGGAGAACAAAGTAGGATCAAAAGCTACGGAATCATCATGAGAGAGTGAAAAAAGTGCTTTTGATTCTCCTAGTGCAATCCATGTCTGTACTCTCCATTAGGGATTCATTGTTAATTTCTCACAAATGTTCTATAATCTCTGCATAAGTGATTGAAATCATTTCTTGAACAGACAGCACAAAATATCAAACCATCTCGTCCCGTCTCTTTGGTCTGGATAATGAGTTCAATGTTGGGCACAGGATCCATACTCAGACAAGTAGGTGCTCTGGACCCGGGAATTCATACCCGGAGACCTAAGTGTGTCAGTGCTGGGTGCTGACATGCTGCGCAGCTGTCGCTTGCCATGACCCAGTGAGGAAAGGAGGGCCATCTGCAGGGCTGGAGAAAAACAAAGTAGCAGCACATAGACATCACTTGGCCCCGTGAAGGAGAAAGGAAAAGAGAACACGAATGGGGGCTTTTTGTTGCTGTGAAGTTGACTATATCTCTTAAATTTGTTTCTATGAGATAAACCATTTTTCTTATAATAAATTTCCTTTACCCAGGCAAACTTGAATAGATACCTATTCCTTACAACCAAGTGATTCCTGCCCAGATAGTCTGTACTAGTTCTAAACTTCTGTGAAAATATGCAAAATCATGGTCTTTGTAAAATAGTATAAGCTTAGGGAAATGAGATTTCGGCCTCTGGTTTCTATATGATCAATGGACTCAATGGAATCCAAAGAAAGAAACAAGGTGCACTGAGTTCATAGTTAACTAGAAATAAAGCTTCTTCTAAAGCTCAGAACAGCTGGGATCCAGACAGTGCCATGGTCCTCCTGCGTTAATGAAGTGTAGTGGTAATATTAGGCTTCTAATTTTGGAATGGCAGCATGATACTATTCTCACGGGCCAAATCCCACTTTCTCTTTGTCTAGTATCTTTTTTTAATGAACAATGGCAAAACAGAGTGGAAGCACAAAGCTAATCTGTCAAGGGATTTTGTAGTCACATCAACCTGTGCTCAAATCCCCATTCTTTCCCTGATAAACTGTGTGGTTATGGGCAAGAGACATGAACTCTCTAAGCACTAGTTCCTCCTTTGAAAACTGGAGATAAATATAATTATTTAATTTGTTGTACTGTTGGAAGATTAAATAATAATACTTGCATAGAGGATCCTTTGTTAGTGAACACTCACTAAATGTTAAATTGCTCTTAATCTCAGTATTGTCAATGATAATTGATCAGGAAGGAATCAAGAATCAAGAATCAATTCTAGTGAGTATTTTCACCTTAAGGATGAAATCATTTCTTTCCTTGAAGAAATTTTATATTATCGGTACCAATATCTACACATGTCTTTCCCTCTACATGGTACCAACTCTTCCTTCAAAAATAAACACTCACTAAACCATTTCTCAAGGAGGTGAGTGATTTCAGTTGAGAGTATCATTGGGATTTAATGTGCTTTGAAAATAGCAAATTTTTTACTGAGTGACTAAAAAGATGCTGCTTACTGTAATAACCATTCATGTTAGCAGTCAGCATTGAAAGCAAGTCACACCTTTCCTGGAGCTTCTGTAAGGCACAGCTAACATAACCACTAGTCCAGAAGTTCAAATCAGAAAATTGCATGTAAGCACAGCTACACTTCATTAATGCAGAACCACCAAACGGTTTTCAGCTAGGGAATGCATAATGCAACATAGTTAAATAAATGGAGATCGATCCATTTAGAAACTGTAACAGACATTATTACTACCTTATAATTCCATGAGGCAGTGTTTATTATCAAGATCAAGGTAATATAATGCAATGATTTGCAAGTTTCTATGGCATAAGCATCAATATGAGGAACTTGTAAAAAGTGCATTTTCCTAAATCTCTGCCCTACGAATTCAAGTTCACTGTTTCTATAATGCCGACTAGTTGTCTATATTTTTATTAAGCTCTGCAGGTCATTATAATCTAAGTGATCTTGGCAGAAGTCACTCTGAGACTCACGGATCTAGAATCTCAGATGGAATAACATTTTTGGATGGGAAGAAAGGAAAAGCTCTGCACAGAAAGCTCTTCACAGCAAGGCTCAGATTGGAATGCAGATCTAATCCTTAAAGGAAGAAAAAAATAAAACAAAAAAATTAAACAAGGCAAATCTTTTCAATTAGTTGGATCTTGACTTCCACTGAACCTTAGAGGGTAGGTTTTGTGGAAATACCAGGTATTAGTGTAGCTCAGTCTGTCCCAAGGGAACATCACATCTAACATGGCACAGCAGAAGCACAAAGGAATCTCAGTTCCTGTAAGTCATGCAGTGGCCAAGAGTAGAATTTTTTCAATAATCTGTAGATATAAATAACCAAACATACATTTCTGCAATAATAATTACTGATTTTTTTTTAAATAACATCTTGATAACAAAGGAATCCTTAATTTCAGGAATAAATGAACATTTTTAATCCTCACAATTAGCCCATGAAGTATGTACTCAAACTTCAATTAATCCCCTTTTATAGATGAGCATGTTGAGGTGCAATCAGGTTAAGTAACTTGTCAGAGGTCATTGTGATAGTTAATTTTATATGTCAACTTGGTTGGGACATGGTGCACAAATAGTTGGTCAAATAGTCTGGATGTTTCTGTGACAATGTCTTTGGATGACAGTATTAAATCAGAGGTCTTTGAGTAAAGCAGATTGTCCCTCATAATGTAGGTAAACGTCATCCAATCAGGTGAAAGCCTGAAATGCACAAAAGACAGACCCCACCCCCAGAGGAAGAAGGAGTTCTGTCAATAGACAGAACTTAGGTCTTCATTTGCAATATCAGCTCTTCCTGGCTCAGTAGCAAATGGCCTATGGACTTCAACTGCAAATCATTCTTGAGTCTCCAGTCTGCAAACTTATCCATCAGATTTTGAACTTTCCAGGCCTTGACAATCATTTGAACCAGCATCTTAAAATAAACCTCTTTTTGTCTCTCTCTATATACACTCCTTTGGTTCTATTTCTCTGAAGAACTCTGACAAAAACAGTTCTACAAAGGTACAGTGGTAGAGCCAGGCTTTGGACCCAGGCAGTCTGACTCTGCAGGTAGAAGATAAGGATTAGTCTGCATTTCCAGAGGTTGGACAAGCATCCCCTTTAAGAATTTAGATTCATCAGTGAATGTAAACTCCTAATTAGTATTTACTCATAATGGTTTTTATCTGGTTGTCTTTACTAATGAGATCATTCAACTGGGCATAATAAACTATTGAAACATTAAGCCCCAAGCAGTGATAATGAAAAACCTAACATCATACATGTTTGATTACAACAAGTTCTGTATTGCGGGCACATCCCTATCTTTCAGAGTTAATTGTGGAAAGTAACCACTTCTACAAAATGTCCCTTATAGAAAGAGGCAAAAAATTCTAGACATAATATAGTCAGATGCAATATGGTAGCTTTTTTTCTTCTTATATATTTACCTTACTCTCCACTTGAAAGAGTCTTGCAGTACTTGCTAGTAACAGGTTGATTTAAAACTATCATCACTCTAAAATTTCATATACTTTTGATTTAATTTAACAATATAGTTTTTCTTTGCTTCCTTTGTAATGTCTGTTGTATGTCAATATTAACTTTCTTTTTCAAGATTCAAATTTCTTTCTTGACTCTTGGGTAATGGTGACTCCAGAGACATGGCTTTAAACTAGCCCAAGAAGGGACAGCATCCACCAGATCATCATCAACTGCCCAGGTATCTGCAAAGGGGGGAAAACACTAAAGATGTCCTGCATCTTCTTTTCGCTAGAAGTTAATCTTGAATCTTTATGGAGCAGTGTTTTTCAACCTTTGTTATTGCACAGCACACTTGAACCCATAGTTAAAATTCCGCAGCACACTTACATTATGTTGTTTAAAAAAAGAGTGAAAAAAAAGAATACACTTACTTTGCTTTGACGTCTTTTGAAAATAATTTAATTAATGGCCTTGAAAATTTTTCATAGTACACCTAAAACTTGCGACACATTTGTGTGTGCCACGGCACACCGATTGAAAATAACTGCTACAGAGAAGTCAAAAAAGATTTTAGGGAGTAACAAGAAGCCCTGCCTCAAGTGTACTCAGGGCTGGGAGTCTTCACTGGTGGAAACCTACCATCTTCACCATAGATGTCTGATTTGAGTCCTTACTTAAGCTCTTATAGCTTAGGAAACACAGAATGCCTGCAAATGAAGGAAACTCTTAGCCAAGGTTCAAGATTGTTCGGCTCTTTCTGGTTTTCATATGTGACTCATGTGTTCTTTATAACTTCCCTGACCCAAAGAATTAACTCTGAAACTTACATAACAGTAGAAGAAAAAGAGGAGGAAAGACTAGGTCGCTCTGTTTAAAGCAGAGGCTAAGTCATGGCAGCCAGATTTAATCAGTGCAAAAGAGGAGAGTTGGGAGCATTTGGTTAGTGGTCTTCCAAGAAAATGTCTAGATACTCTAGAAGTGTACAGACCAGCCTCTGATTATCCTGTTAAAGGCCTCTCTTCATGTACATGTCACTGGTTATATGGGTTTATTTGCATTATCTTTGAACTTGATGTATGTTATTCTACCTTTGTCAACATCCATTCCCATTTTCTATAAGCTTTAAACTATCCCAGATGCTGAATAAATGTGAATCCTTTGGAATGTGGCTGGCCTCTGTAATCTGGTTGCCCAATCACTTCTCTGCCTCTCCAAATTCTGGCAGTTTTAAGAATACATCATCTGGGGCATTTATATGCTGCAGCTTAAGACAGACACCAAATGTGTAAAAATGTAAACTTGACCTACTATTAATGGCATCTATGCTGTTTAAAACCAAAATGGACTGTGTTCATAATTATTTAATGTTCCAAAGTGTATGTTCCCAATATCAATGCTTTACGTGTCTGTCAAGGCACTTTCTACTAGCTTCCAGTATGTTCTGTACAGAAAATGGCCAGAGATTCAAAAATACCAATTTGGGTGTTAAATATAGAATCAGGCTCTAAGTCATCTGATGCCTTTTTTTCTTTAGCACTACAGCATGACCAGCTTCCCTGTAGCCAAACTCTTCAGAGCCACAGAGTGTCCGTTTGATAAAATTGTGTTTAATAAAATGACACCCTACATAGAGTGTGCAATGCAGACTAGACATAGGTACAATAAAAGTGCATGACCTGTATACCTTTTGCTCAGATTTAGATCTTCTTCCCTAATATCCATCCTCGACTGTCTTTCTAATGTTTTGTTTCCTTTGCTTTTTTACGTTAAGCTCTAAATAGGAAAGGATGATGGAAATCACAACAAGGAAAAGCAAAGAGAACAAAGCTAGTCCGAGGATGCATTAGCCTGGTCTCAGTAGACGTTTGCAACACAGTTTTGTGTATTATTTATGAGTTACAGAGATAAGCTATGTTAGCAGACCAAGGAAAGAATATTTGAAAAAATAAATCACTACCTTTAGAAAACACAGGATGGGCCTGGGGAAAATATATTTGCTTTTGTTCAAAACAAGATCAATACCACTCTTTTAAAAGGAAGCTTTAGAAAAAACATCTTTCTATGATATATAAACTTTCTGAAGCTTCTTAGTATCAGTGGCTCTGTCTTTATACTGGCATTTTAACTGATTTTCTCCCTCTTTTTAAATTTTCCTTTCTTGGTCAGTATTTTAATGAGCAATTTTGAGCATGTAGAGCAATCCAGTAGGACCATGTAATAGATCTAATTCTGCTCATAAAGAAGATTGAAAATAAATGCAGTCTTAAAAGTTCATCTTAAGCTATTAAATCATTGATTAGCCAAATAAAAACTACATCATATTTTTGGTTTAACCACTTGTTTAAGTTATATGTCAGCCTTTCTTCTACAGAAATTGAAAAACTTGATTAATGAAAGCTGTCCTCTGTGGAAAAAAGAACTTAGTTGTTCCATATGTCATAAAAGGCTTGATTGGAACGGAGCAGACTGTAATTCTTTCCTTTCTGGGGGAAAATGTGAAATTCTTTCCACAGATTTTAGACTCCCATCTCAAAGCTCAATTAGTTAATTTTATCTTCAAGATTTTTCTCAATTTGAGAGTAGCCACAGGAGGGTGGCCTGGTGACTAGTGGAGGGGCAGCTGCCAATGTTGTGTAAACCTCAGGATTCTCCATCCACCCCGCTCCCTAGAGTTAAACCCAACTGCCTGCCGCATCCACATTGCAATGGCGTGGGTCTTTAAACATCATTAGTCTGAAAAAGCTGCAAAAGGTTCAAAACTTTGGCTTGATCGCAACCTTACATGTAAAGAAATGCATGCTAAAAAGAGAAATCTTTTGGAAAAATCTTCATTTTGCTTCAGGTTACATCTAAAGTACTAATCTGCTGAGTTATCCCTTTGGAAAGGATACAGTGGAGTTTGGGAAAAATGTTAACTATGTTTTCATCTTGGATATAGAAAGGTGGTAAATTGCCTTCGATCTCTGCTTCCCCTGCTTGGAAGCGAAGCAATTGTGAAAGTCTTAATTCAGCTGCATTCTAGCCAATGCCCACAGGGCTTTTCAGCATCCTCCATTGATTTGCTTGTTGAACTAGGAAGTGTGAAAGTTGGGAGTGGGTGGTAAAAATGAATACATTTGGCACAGCAGCAAGTTGTTCATCACTGGAGAAACAATGAATGCTGTCTCCAGGAATATTCTTATCCCAAAATACTGGGATGCCAGGAGAGGTGATAGTGAGCGGGGAATGTGGTGGGGATGCAGGAGGCAGGACCACTGAAACCTTGGGAAAAGAATTGGCTGTAGCAGGCCTTCTAATGTTTGCCAAGCATTGTTCTACATGCTGGGGCTAAAAAGATTCCTGGGCACACCTGGCTTAAATACTCACAGTGTAGTCAAAGAGGTCTATGTGGAAATGGATAACTTTTCAAACAAATAGAACATGTGCAATAATATTTGCACTATATACAGCATTTACAAGTAATACTGTGATAGGTGTGACTACTTCCCTGTTCTGAAAGCAAGTTTGGGTTTCCTATACATTAAGGTAAGAGAGAATGTTTATTCAGAATGTACAACTGATAAAGATAATAACATTAGAGGACTCTGTAGCTTTTTTGTGGACTCTAATACCCTCATTTTCAAGTGGTGAGATGTTGCTCACACACACGCATGTGTATAGTGAAAAGTACAGTGAAACCAAAGTTTTCTTCCTCTGCTTCTCATCTTTCCTAAGTGGGCACAATTATCCTTAGGTTTCTTTGCTATTATTTCCAATTGTAAGTCAAATTTGACTTTTGCAGGCCTATGATGATAACCAAGCCAGAATAAATGAAATGGGACCCATATAGACACACAAATAACATGTGTAATGGATTTGCACAAAAGCATACAGTTTATTCTTTAATTCCTCAAGGAAAGCACCATGCAAGTGAGTCATTTGCCCATGACCTCAGCTAAGAAGAAGCTGGACTGAAAGAAATTCTGAGGACATGGAAGAGAGTTAGCCAATTTATAAAAGGTATTTGGAAAATCATAAACTACACGGCCCAAATACCAGAACTGACACTGCAAAAGCAAACAAAAATAAATGAAGAACAAAAGCACCACAAAGGAATCACAAGATGCCCTTAAGAGGTAATGAATGACCGAGTGTGTGCTACAAAGCAGAGCATGGAGCAGTGCTGTTGCAGACTTTACGTGACGATGAGGCTTACACCTCAGTGCTGTTACACACTGGCCACTAGCCACAGGTGGCTGCTAAGTAACCGAAATGTTTCTAATGTGAATGAAAAATTGAATTTTAATTTTTTCTTTCCTTTTAGTTCATTTAAATTCAAATATTAAACAGCTAACATTTGGCTAGTGGTGTCTGTTTAGCCCAAGTCTCAGGAATGGAACTAAAGAGGAAGAGCACTGAATTCTACTCTAATATCTTTTGTAATTTCATTAGTTGATCTTCATTAAACCTCTCCTGTGTACCTTATAAAAGCGTCTAACGTCTTTAAAAGCGTGCTAACAATTCACAGTCTCTAAAATTTAACTTTAAATCTAGGTGCCTTAAATATAAATATCTTTTTTTTTTTTTTTTAGAGACATTGGGGAGGCGGAGCAAGATGGCAGCCGAGTAACAGCTTCCCTGTGGCTGGGCATGGTGAGACCGGAGAGAGAGGACCTCAGGCATCTCTGGCAGGCGGGATCTACCCAGGAACTTCCCCTTGGGGAGGCAGGGAGACAGCGTGAGGCTTCTGGACACCCTGAGGAAGGCAAAAGCGGCGGAGACTGGGCAAGTGGTTGTGTCTGTTC
>CAUYRH010023202.1:0-11624 GCA_963574655.1 Perodicticus potto
ATAATAAGTAAGGATCTTAGAATTTTTAACATGGCAGATGGGGAAAGACCAGGAGAGAAACGGAGAGAGCTTCTCTCTCCCCACTTGAATTCTCTCCCTCTACCAGGAGCTTTAGTGTTTTCTGTATTCTTTTCTGTAAATAAATTCTGTCTTAACCACTGGGGGGTGGGGGGAAAATAATGTAATGAAGAATAATAAAATACATGTATTTAAAAAAAAAAAAAGAATTTTTAACATGGCCATGAGAGCACGCCATTTGTACTTCTGAATCTTCAAGGAAGGCTTAAATTTTCCTGGTATTCACTTTACAAAAAGATAAAAGAAGAATGTAACCTCAATGTAACTTCGAGTGCCATTAACTTATATTTAAAGACACTTTCTCAGAATCCATGAGAAGGGATGGATGTTCCTTTAAGACCCTGCAAACTGATTTGCCAGCTAATCATAGAGGAGGCAAACTTTGCAAGCAGAGTCCGACTGTCTCTGGAATGTCCTGAAAGGGTCCTTGGAAGTGGAAAACAAGATAAGTTAATGTGCATCTCAGTTAAAGGTTGCACTTGCTGTTTACAGACTAACGGCTGAATAAATTTTTGCAGCTGCTCTGCATAATTTCTTCGTGCTCTTACCTTATAGACCATTTACTGCCAACTAGCTTATTATTATCAAGTGTATATGCAGAACTTAGTATTATTAAAAGTATATAAGCTTGTTTAAGAAATAAACTGAGATACTGCATGCCTGAGCGAGCTGCAGTCTCCCCTCTTTAACCTAAAATTTCAGTGCTGATCTTATTTCTGCGACACCATATCATGCAATGAAGAAGACAAAGACGAAGAGAAGGAGGAGGAAGAGGAGGAAGAAGAAGAAGAGCTCTCTTGTTGGTCAAGTTGCTAGTTCTTTTTTTTGAGACTGAGTTTCATTACGTTGCCCTCAGTAGAGTGCTGTGGTGTCACAGCTCACAGAAACCTCAAACTCCTGGGCTTAAGTGATTCTCTTGCCTCAGCCTCCCAAGTAGCCGGGACCACAGGCGCCTGCCACAACACCCAGCTATTTTGTGGTTGCAGTTGTCATTGTTTAGCAGGCCTATGCCGGGCTCAAAACCACCACCCTCACCTCAATGTATGTGGCCAGTGCCCTACTCACTGAGCTATGGGCACTGAGCCAAGTTTCTAGTTCTTATTTGTTTTGTTTTTGATTTTGTTTGTGAGGCAGAGTCTTGCTCTGTTGCCCAGGGTAAAGCGTAGTGTTGCCATCATAGCTCACTGCAACTTCAAATTCTCCACACAAAAATAGAGGTGGTGTGTGTCTGTAGTCCCAGATGCTCAGGATCCTGAAACCCAGGAGTCTGAGGTTGCAGTGAGTTACATGATGTCACTGTACTTTAGCCCAATGTGATAGACAGAGAAAGACCCTGTTCTCAAAAAGAAAAAAAAAAAAAGATGTTAATATGGCTGGTTAAATTCTTTGTCTTTCTCTGTTTTATAATATCACAATTCAGATTAGTTGAAAAAAACCAAACATGACTGTGGCAGAGTGAATATACTGTTGTGAGAGGCAGAACCTTTACCTTTAAACCCTCTATACGATACTGTTGCTTGCATAAAAGTACTACGCTGATAGATAGCAGTTACCAAGTCACCATCTCTGCAACCGTGAGCAGTCATTTAATGTCTCTGTGCCTTAGTCTTCTCATTCTTGAAATAACGATGACACATTACAGGTATCTCATTGTTGTGAAGATTAAATAAGAGATGTATGCAAAAGTGCTTTGTAAACTATAATGGTCTTAATCATTACATTTACGAGGTCTATGCTTCTTCAGATACGTGTTTCTCCTCCAACAGTCAAAAAAGGGTTTAATATGGACTGAGCATCATCTACGAGTCCATGGAAGGATTTTCTATACCTTTTCCCTGTCTAAGAAGGCAACTGCTGTCTCATTCCATGAAGCCTGGGTTAAGCATTCATAATGTAAACCCTAAATTACAGCAAAGTAACAAATTAGGGACATCACTAAAGATGAGATTTAAATAGCCTGCATGACACTTAACTGTCTGGTGTTTCTTCTACATTGTGGCTTTTGGTAGCTTAAAATTTGAAAAAGAGAAACTCCCAAATGAAAAGTGTCAACACATTTTATAAGAAAACACACCTAGAAGGGGGGAGGGCAGAAGAAACAGAGTCAGTAAAGATTCTGTCCTCCTGTGCCCTGATTTATCACCTCCTGATTACAAGAGTAACATTCTATAACATTCTCTAACTTACTCCCCACTATGAAATTTGATTTACCTTTAGAAATAACATATTTATTTTCCCCTCAATAAGACGGACAGGGGCAGTGGCATATCTGGGGAAGCGACCCAATATGCTATTAATACTGTGCTAGATTTGCCACAAGATAAAGGAAGGAAAACAACCCTTCCTCCACTGTTTACTAACAAGTAACTCTTGGAAAAATCATTTAACATAGAAATGTTAATGAAGAATGTGTTTTACAGTGTGTAAAACAGGAGCTAAAGTTGTTTATTTTGCCTACTTCAGGGATTTCTTATGAAAATCAAATGAAGCAATATATGTGTAATTAATTTATAAACTGTAAATATATAACCAGAAATAATTAGTCATCTACCACTTGACCTTTGGTAAAAGTCTGGTATTAACAAAACTGAGATACTGATTTCTCTAGGTGTATACATCTAGTATTACAGTACCAAAGAGAATTTAAAGAAAACAGGAACTTATATTCATCTTTGAGAAAGGATAAAATGAAGAGGTAGATTGGTAAAGAGGATCCTTCCTCAACAGATCTATATTCCAACAAAAATTATCTTCAGATGGTTCATCAGTATCTTCCTAAAAGTGTGAAATGGATTATGAGATTAAGATGTGGCCATATCCTGCATATGTGACAGGGGTTATTTTAATTCATAATTGAATTATAAGGTTATTTTACCTAGCACCTCAGTCTCCAGAAAATATCAAGTAGCTCAGAGTACTAATACCTAGTCCTTCCCTATGTCTCCTCATTGGTCACCCCAGTTGCTTCCTCAATTCCCCTGGCAAGAAGAATATAGAAGAATCAAGAAATTAAAATTATTCTTAGAACCAGGACATGCCCACCAACTCTCTCCGTTTCCTTGTTTAATTCTTTTTTGAACTACACTAATAACTGATGTATTGCATTGATGATGTAGTTACTAACTGACCCCTTGACCCCAGTAATTTTTTGAACTGCTGTTACTTTCACCAAAACTTTTGCCTGAAAAAAAATTGTACACATGTCCATAACTAGACTGTAAACTGGAAAAGATCCAAGTTCACACATAGAGTATACACAAAAAACGAATGCCAGTGTCATTTTTGTTAAGCATTTATCATCTATGTTGATCTGTAAATATATTTTCTGTCACAACAACAAGAAAAAAGGAAGAAACATAATAATCACTTTTGAGCAAATTTTGCCAGGGCAACTACTTTAGACACTGCTTATTCTTGTTTCGGTATAAAAGAACTGAATTTTGCCTCTCTGAAATAGAAGTAAACAATATAAACCACTTGAGCACTTGAAATCCTAACTTCCTATAAAACCCTAACTCTCTTCCCTCATTTAGAACTTGCTTAACATTTTTTCAAATATTCCTCTGAATAGAATTCCCATTTTCCCAGAAGAGTTCCACAAGTCGGTGTAATGATACTTTGTGTCAAAGCCATTGGCTTTTTTGCTAATTACCTAATTTTTGCACCCTTCAATTAAAAAATAACTTATTGATGTTGACAAAATAACTATAACAGTTTTTCCCCGGATAAGAGACACTTGAAGAAAAAGTGATCTATAGCAAATGTTTTATATGGATGTAACCAGTTTCAAGATTTTAGCTTTCCTTTTTTAAAAATTATTTTTGTTTGTCTGGCTTGGGGATTTTTAAAATACCAAAGCAAATCATGAAACACACTCCTGTTTAATGGTCTAAGCCTATGGTCTTCAAACTCCAGACTACAGTCTGGCAGCAGACTGTGGGTGTTAGGAACTGGGCTACACAGCAGGAGGTGAGCGGCGGGGAGCCAGCAAAGCTTCTTCTGTATTTATAGCCATTGCCCATCAGTCCCATCACTGCCTGAGTCCCACCTCCTGTCAGAACCCCCCCACCTCAATCCATGGAAAAATTCCATGAAACCAGCTTCTGATGCCAAAAAGGTGAGGGACAGCTGGTCAAATGGATGCATTCACCTTGTCTTGAGAAATCTTTTATTTCAGGAGTCCCTGAATTACAACTAGGATGTTAAAGCCAATTTCAACCTGATCTTGCACTTCAAAGAAGTTTTCCTGTATGAATTAATATCCCTTATCAGCAATGCTGAAGGAGCATACTCACCAAGTGAACATAAGGCACAAAGTATCCAAAAAGTGCAAGTGGTATTCCAACTGCCCACACTGCATAAGCTGTCACCTTGAAGATGCCAAAATTGAAAAATTTTTTTGGAGGACTGAACTTTCTCCTGGAAAAGAGGGAGGCTCCATTGCCTCCACTTTCTTTATCTTTGGTACTGGAAGTAAGAGGTCGGTAAGTAAAGCCAGCCAGAACGAGAACAAACATGAAGATGCAGAGTACCCTCAGTGTGTGAAAGAGGCCCATGCTCTCAATCAGAACCTTTAAAAGCAAAGGCAGCAAAACTGTGAAGATACTGCTGCCGGCAGTGACAATGCCATTCACCAGTCCAAGGCGCTTCTTGAAATAGTGTCCCAAAATGACCAAGGAAGGCTGGTATGCAAAGGAGCAGCCGCAGGCAAATATGATTCCATAGGTTAGGTATAGAGGCTCGATGGAACTGTATAAAGATGAAAAAGATAGAAAGTAGCTTTGATTATTTTTATCATGTGCTTGGTAGGAGAAAACCTTATAGTAAAAGTAGGTTTTAGTTAGTTAATATTTTCCACAAATAAAAACCGAAAATAAAGTGGAATAATTAATGAATTAATGAATCAAGAATGTAGCATTAAAAATATTTAATTAACTCTCAGTGCGTGAAAAGTAACTGTTACGGCCATCAGCGCTTCTGTTCCTCCTCCTCTTTCTATGAATTTCAGGCAAACCACACAGCACTGCCTAAGAACTGTGCTCTCCACAGCTCAGAAATAAAGATCAGTGCCAGGAAAGGTCCCAGTAAAACTGACAGTGATTAAACAAACCAAAAACCTGGTTTCAAAGAAACTTTGTTAAAACTTAGAATTAATTTAACGATGAAAGAGCATCATTTCATGGAGTTTTTCCAGGTACTTACTAAGCAATCTAGTAAGAGAAAAGGCTGCATTTGGTATTTTCTCCCGAAGGTTATGTGAGAAACGTTTGCTTAGAGGAGCGGTGGTGCCTTACTTTTGCTGGCCTCAGGCCTGCAGACCAACCTTCGCCCTGTCCTGTGCTGTTCCTAGTATTGTGCAAGATAACAAGATATCATATTCTGATTGCAGGAAGTCTAAACTAAGTGTGCTCTAATAGTGATCTCAGTTTTAAGCTTTAAAGTCATATATTTCTCAAAAGAATAATGAATTACAGAATTCTGTAGTTTAACCAAATAACTTAATTGCACTTAGGTAAAAGATGGTATCATTATGTTCTTTGAAACAATTATTAAGAAGTAAAACTACTTTAAGTTTTTTTTGAAAAGGCTATTTATAAGTTATAAAGGCAAATAATTTATGAGAAACTAAGATAGATAAAGTTGGTTAATAATTAAATCTTTGACTATAATGCAATTATCTAAAATATGTTGAGGTAATCACAGGAACTCCAGCATCTGATAAAAGCAAGGCATATTGGCAATCCTCCCTCTGAGATGCCCTCGCTGCTCTATTAATCACAGCTAGCACCAACTTTAACTCAGGCTCACTAGTTACCTCAGGCTTTCCTGGATTAACCTCACTTTTTACTCCAATCACCTTTTACTGAATCTCTACTCTTTGTTCAACAAACATATTAAACAGATACTATGTACGAAGCACTTGGTGAAAAAAATATTTTAAATGTAGCTCTGCCAGCTCAGTGCCTGTGGCTCAACGGGCTAAGGTGCCCGCCACGTACACCTGAGCTGATGGGTTCGAATCCAGCCTGGGCCTGCCAAACAATGACGACGGCTGCAACCAAAAAATGGCTGGGCATTGTGGCGGGCGCCTGTAGTCCCATTTACTTGGGAGGCAGAGGCAGGAGACTCGCTTGGGCCCAGGAATTGGGGGTTGCTGTGACCTGTGATGCCATGGCACTCTATCCAGGGTGACAGCTTGAGGCTCTGTCTCAAAAAAAAAAAAAAAAAAAAAGTAGCTCTGCCTTCAAGATACTCACGCCTTTTTTATTTCTAAAATTTCACTTCAGTATCAAAGATTTCGAGTTCTTAAAATGTGACAACTGAGTGCAGTGTACATCAGTAAGGCTGTGGGGTACCAATCATATGTGTAAAAAGGATTCAAGGAAGGGTCACTGATGGGAATTGAGATGCTGGAGAAGGTTTTCTTTATAAGGCAGAACTGTATTGAGAGGAAAGTAGATCTGCCACTTGACACTTAGAATTCATACCATGTTTCCACCTGCTCCTGTATATTGCTCTGAAATTTTGGTAGACTTTAACCAGGAGGCTAAATAGAGTATTACATGTTTTAAAGGGAAATTAGGTTTCAAGAAATGTCATTTCACTTGCAGAAGGAAGGGAGGTTGAAGGGAGAAAACTGGGTCATGACATGAAACATATTTCATAATTTTTATTTCTCAGTGACCAAAAAGTTTGGAAAATACAGCCTGTGTTTGTATATGGACTTTGTCTAACAAACTAGGTGATAGGTTACCTGAGTTTTCTACCTGTCAATCTTCTCTCTACCATAGCCTTAGTGATAAGACATTCAGCAAGTGGTAGGGCCACAGGTACTGACAGTAGGTACCCCAGGGTTTCCAGATCACAGAAGATACCTGATGAGGCATTACTAACACAGAGTTAATAATGTGACTAAAGGCTCAGCACCCGTAGCTCAGTGGTTAAGGTGCTAGCCACATACACGGGGGCTGGCAAGTTCAAACCCGGCCCGGGCCTGGTAAACAACGACAACTACAGCAACAAAAAAATAGCCAGGCATTGTGGTGGGTGCCTATAGTCCCAGCTACTTGGGAGGCTGAGGCGAGAGAATCACTTAAGCCCAAGAGTTGGAGGTTGCTGTGAGCTGTGATGCCAGCACTCTACCAAGGGCAACAGAGTGAGATTCTGTCTCAAAAAATAAAAAAAGAAAGAAAGAAACTCTGTCTCAAAAGAAAAAAATAATAATCATCATGTGACTAAAAAAGAATCAAAAATAAATGATCTCACAAAATCACCTAAACAAAATACTATTCTAAACAAACACTTTTCCTTCCAAATAAAATGTCTAAGTTAGGTAAAAGAAAGTATGAAAGAAAGAGGCTCACTTTTAAAGTTGAGGAAGGTGGGTGGGTGGTAAGGGGTGAGTAAAACCAAGGATTCTGTTGATTAAATCCTGAATATTTAAAGTCAAATGTAAATTGTACTTATTTTTCTCTAATGATCTCAATGATGCCTTTCAACTAAAGCACATAGTTAGGGACAGGAAAGAGGCAGAAAATGAAGAAAAAACACGAACGTAGAGACAAAGGAAGGAAATGATCTTAAAAGATCTTATTAATCGCCTCCTGTCAGCGAGACCTGCACAGTGTTCTAGTGTTTCTCTGAGAGTGATTCTAACAGCACAGGGGACTTACTGGGACAGCTGGAGCTGGAGGGAGGACAGGAGTCTCTACAGTACGTGCCCATCAGCTCCTTGTAGTTAGTCCCTCTTCAGGGCACTACATCTTTTCTTCTAATAGACACAGGAAAAGGGCATTACATTTTATTTTAAGGTGCATTTGACCACTTCATTTCGCCATAGTATTTAAAAATTTTAGTGTGTTCTTTAAAAAAAAAAAAAAAAAAACAGACAAGAATTCTCTACTGGGGGATGAAATAAATAGCAAAGTTTTTAAGCCATTAACAGAAAAATTTCTTGTCAAGCCTAGATATGGCCATTTTAAAACACCATTTATTATACCCCGAGGGCCTCAGACTGAGCTGACCTTAAACTAAGGTCCTTGTTTTAGATAACTCTAAAAATAATTTGTTATAATTTGAATTCCTTTAAGATTTTTATGAAGAGAAAAAGGGGGGGCATTTTCTTTGCTCCAGGGAGTACATACATCCTTACTGATATCTCTTAGGCATACAAGCAAAAGCATTCAAATTCTCAAGCTCTGATCTGCTGCTATGAATAACAGTTTGTTATATAAGTCATATTGCTTTAAGTAATGAAAAGGGGGATCTCTCCTTGTAAACAGCAATGTTTCTGAAAGCAAAACTTTAAGGTATCTGACAGTTCTTAAAAAGTAACATAAAGAGACCAAATCCTTTTTTTGGATATCAAGGAGCAATAATAAAAATAATAAAAGAAACCAAGTCCTTACCTTACAAAAGAACTGGACATAAGTCCAATGAATCCAACAGCGGCACCCACGACAGCTGTTTTCCGACAACCAAACAGGTCTGTGAAGACACTGACTATTGGGCAGCAAAAGAAAATCATCCCCATGGAGAGAGAACCTACCCACGCTGTAAAAGAGGGGGAACAAACAGGCGACACATGACTACATGGTAAACTGTACTTACTCCACTGGATATAATGCACATTTAGAACAATATTAAAGCAGAACAATTAAAGCAGCATGATCCATATTGATGAATAGAGGAAAAGTTGGAATAAATTGGTACTTTCAAGAGAAAAAAAAAACTCCCTTGCACAAGTCTTTGAATTACTACGGATTTTGCTCTACTGTTAACTAAATATGAAAAATTACAGGCTCGGCGCCTGTGGCTCAGCGGGCTAAGGCGCCAGCCACGTACACCTGAGCTGGCGGTTCGAATCCAGCCCAGGCCGCCAGGCAACAATGACGGCTGCAACCAAAAAATGGCCGGGCGTCGTGGCGGGTGCCTGCAGTCCCAGCTACTTGGGAGGCGGAGGCAGAAGACTCGCTTGAGCCCAGGAATTAGAGGTTGCTGTGAGCTGTGATGCCACTGCACTCTATCCAGGGTGACAGCTTGAGGCTCTGTCTCCAAAAAAAAAAAGAAAGAAAGAAAGAAAGAAAAATTACAGATTCTTGCATCTATTGAACAAGCACTAACAGCAATATACAATTGAATACAACTTTTTGTCTTGACTAAAATTTGTCTTGTCTTAAAATTTTATTCAGTGGGGAAAATTCCCCCCTGCCACTAAATGACCACTTCAGTAGGACTGAATGATCCTTTTGGTCAATGTTAAATAACAGAAAGGACTACGGTCACTTTAGGTAATAAACCAATCTTCACTAGGTAATCAAATCTCTTCCACAACCTCCTTTCCCCTTCCCTAGCTGCCAATTCTTTCCAACATGGGCATGGGAGGGGAGGAGCTTGGGGGAGGAAGGAAAGGGAATTCGAACTTAAGCAGTCCTGCCAAAAAATCTGTATGGTGGTATTTGAAGCTTTCTTTTTCTCAGAAGTACTTTTATGGGTTCTTTAGAGTCTCACCTCAGAGTTCCTTCTGGCTATAGCTACACTGACTTGGCTAATTCTTTCCCTGGGTGTTTGACTGTCATTTAAAAGACTCTTTGTTGGACCTCACTGCCCTCCATGCAGTCTATGTGGGCAGGAGTCTAAACAGCTCCAGACTACACCTCTCCTTCACTAGGCTGGCCTCTGATCTGTAGCAGTATTAGACAAATTCCAACTTCCTTTGCATAGCTCTTGCTGTGGAAGAAGTTAGCCAGCAGCACTTACTTACTTTCCTTTTTTCTTTTTTAGAGCTAGAGACTCACTCTATCGCCCTGGGTAGAGTACTGTGGCCTCATAGCTCATAGCAACCTCCAACTCTTGGGCTTAAGCTATTCTCTTCCCTCAGACTCCCAAGTAACTGAGACTACAGGCGCCCGCCACAACGCCTGTATATTTCTTGTTGCAGTGTGGCCAGGGCCAGGTTCAAACCCACCACCCTCTGCATATGGGGCCGGCACCCTACCCATTGAGCCACAGGCGCCGCCTAGCAGCACTTACTTGTTGGGTTAGGCCGAGCACAATGGCTTGCACCTGTAATCCTAGTACTCTGAGAGGCTGAGGCGGGTGGATTGCTTGAGCTCTTGGGTTTGCGACCACCCTGAGCAAGAACAAGGCCTCATCTCTACTAAAAATAGAAAAAACTGAGGCAAGAGGATCACTTGAACCCAAGAGTTAGAGGTTACCAGGAGCTATGATGACACCAGGGCACTTTACCCACAGCGACAGCTTGAGATTCTGTCTTATAAATAAACAAACAAACAAACAAACAAACTTTGTTGGTTTACTTGAGGAGTCAAACTGTAATGCCCTAACTCCATTTTGTACATAGAGCCATACTTACTCCATTTTGCTAAGGATTTTGCTATGAGCTTTCAATACTCCCCTTTTAATCTCAGCTGAAAGCTGCAGAGTTTAGTAAAAACTACGAAATCCTGTGAAACCAAGGCTCCCTCTTATAAACACTGCCCGTACCCTATAGACCTAACCTTGCAGGTGTTGGATTTTATAAACTCAGCTTGTGTTAAGGACTCCTCCTCCCCTACCAAAGGCACCTTATAAAAAGTGTGTACCCCCTGCCTCTGGGGGTTGAGAGGCTTTGAGACGTAAGCCCACTCTTGACTGCTGGCCAATAAAGGACCCTGCTTAATCTGGACTCAGTGCGCTGGTGTTTCTCTATTCCACTCGCTTCGGATATAACAAAACCACAGTCCTTTGTGACCCCTAAATGAGATGGGAAGTTTCTTTAAATCTCTAAGTGGTCCCTCTTAAGCCCCCCCCCCACTAGATATCAAGTAAGAAAACAAATACTCCCACTTTTCCCATGTGGATGGGGGGAGCTGTAGTATAATTTTCTCAAGAATCCTCACAAAATGCTCTTTCTGACCTGTAAGTATCCTTCTTATGGGTTTTAGAGCCTCTACCAGTTTAAATGTCTACTTGGAAAAGCCACGTGAAATATCTGACTTTTTTTTCTTTGACACAGTCTCACTCTGTCTTGTGCCTGGTGAAGTGTAGTGGTGTCATCATAGCTCACTGCAACCTCAAACTCCTAGGCTTAAGCAGCTGAGACTATAGGTGCATGTCACCCTGCCTGGGTAATTTTTCTATTCTTTCCTTCTTTTTTTGAGACAGAGTCTCACTATGTTGCCCCCAGTAGAGTGCCATGGTGTCACAGCTCACAAGCAACCTCAAACTTTTGGGCTCAAGCAATTCTCTTGCCTCAGCCTCCCAAGTGGCTGGGACAACAGGTGCCCACCACAATGCCTGGCCATTTTTTTTTTTTAATTGTAGTTGTCATTGTTGTTTGGCAGGCCTGGGCTGGTTTCGAACCCGCCAGCTCCGGAGTATGTGGCTGGCGCCGTAGCTGCTTGAGCTGCTTGAGCTACAGGAGCCAAGCCAATTTTTCTATTTTCTTTTTTTGAGACAGAGCCTCAAGCTGTCACCCTGGATAGAGTGCCATGGCATCACAGCTCACAGCAACCTCCAATTCCTAGGCTCAAGCGAGTCTCCTG
>CAUYRH010023203.1:0-32677 GCA_963574655.1 Perodicticus potto
TTTATTTTTTGGTACAACCAGAAAATAGTGTGGGATGTTGAATTAATGGGAGGCTTTGACTGTCTTGGGTGTGAGCTTAACATTCCATAGATGGGGGCTAGTTTTTATATCCTGTAATACAAAACATAGTAAATGGCAATATAGAGTCCCAGTCCTGCATTTAATGTTTGAACATATTAAATTACTTCTATTCCCATGTTGTTTTGTAGTAGAATTGTTTACTAAAGAAAACCACCCTCATAATCATGGCTCTCTGTGTCAGAACTGTACACTCTAACATCTTTGGTTGTGGTACTCCTGTTTTCCTAATAACTTTGTTATTGTGCTGTGAAGGACTGAAAATCTGAGCATGTAGCATATATGGTAATTAAGTGTGAATTGGTGACACTTAAACCTAACAGCTTATCAACATTTGAAGATATTGATACTTGGTATCCTCTTAAGGAAAATTTGCCTCCAAATTTTAATCTGGAAAGTCACTAAAATAACTGTTTAAAAAAGAATTAAAATAAATGGCTTTTTAGATTTTGGGTACGTATGTTAAAAAAAAAAGAAAGAAAAGAAAATAGGTATAGAAGGCACATTTCTTAAACTTATAGAGGCCATCCACAGCAAACCCACAGCCAATATCATATTGAATGGAGTAAAATTGAAATCATTTCCACTCAGATCAGGAACCAGGCAAGGATGCCCATTGTCTTCGTTGTTTTTTAACATTGTAATGGAAGTTTTAGCCATTGCAATCAGGCAAAAGAAGGCAATCAAGGGGATCCAAATAGGACCAGAGGAGATCAAACTGTCACTCTTTGCAGATGATATGATTTTATAACTGGAAAACCCCAGAGACTCAATTACAAAACTCCTAGAAGTGATCAAGGAATACAGTGATGTCTCAGGATACAAAATTAACACTCACAAATCTGTAGCCTTTATATATACCAACAATAGTCAATGGGAAAAAACAATCAAGGACTCTATTCCCTTTACAATAGTGCCAAAGAAGATGAAATATCTGGGAGTGTATCTAACTAAGGACATGAAAGATCTCCATAAAGAGAACTATGAAACTCTGAGAAAAGAAATAGCTGAAGATGTTAACAAATGGAAAAACATAACAATGCTCATGGTTGGGAAGAACCAACATTGTTAAAATATCTATACTACCTAAAGCAATCTACAGATTTAATGCTATCCCTATTAAAGCACCTCTGTCATACTTTAAAGACCTGGAAAAATTAGTACTTCATTATATATGGAAACAGAAAATCCTCAAATAGCCAAGACATTACTCAGAAATAAAAACAAATCGGGAGGAATCAGACTTCCGGACTTTAGACTATACTATAAATTGATAGTGATCAAAGCAGAACGGCACTGGCACAAAAATAGAGAGGTAGATGTATGGAACTGAATTCCAAACCAAGAGGTGAACCCAGATGCTTATCGTCATTTGATCTTTGATAAGCCTATCAAAAATATGAATTGGGGAAAAGATTCCCTATTTAGCAGATAGAGCTGGGTGAATTGGCTGGCGACCTGTAGAAGACTGAAATGAATCCACACCTTTCTTCTCTAACAAAAATTGACTCGTAAACTTAAGACATGAAACTATAAAAATTCTTGGAGAAAGTGCAGGGGAAAAACTTGAAAAAATTGGCCTGGGAGAATATTTTATGAGGAAGATATCCCAGGCAATTGAAGCAACATCAAAAATACATTACTGGGATCTGATCAAATTAAAAAGCTTCTGCACTGCCAAGAACACACTAAGTAAAGCAAATAGACAGCCCTCAGAATGGGAGAGGATTTTTGCAACTTATATTTCTGACAAAGGTCTAATAACCAGAATCCACAGAGAACTCAAACTTATTAATAAGAAAAAAACAAGTGATCCCATTTCATTGTGGGCAAGTGACATGAACAGAAGCTTCTCTGAAGAAGACAGGTTCATGGTCTACAGACACATAAAAAAGTGCTCATCATCTTTAATCATCAGAGAAATGCAAACCAAAACCACTCTGAGATACCATCTAACTCTAATAAGAGTAGCTCACATCACAAAATCCCAAAACTACAGATGCTGGTGTGGATGTGGAGAAGAGGGAACACTTCTGGACTGCTGGTGGGAATGCGAGCTAGTACATTCCTTTTGGAAGGAAAGTTGGAGAACACTCAGGGATCTAAACGTAGACCTACCATTTGATCTTGCAATTCCTCTTCTAGATGTATATCCAAAAGACCAAAAATCATTTGGCAACAAAGATATTTGCACCAGATTATTTATTGCTGCTCAATCCATAATTGCCAAGTCATGGAAGAAGCCCATGTGCCCATTGATTCATGAATGGATTAATAAATTATGGTATACATATACCATGGAAAATTATGCAGCATTAAAAAAAATGGAGACTTTACCTCTTTTACATTTACATGGAGGTAGCTAGAAAATATTCTTCTTAGTAAAGTATTTCAGGAATGGAAAAAAAATATCCAATGTTCTCAGTACTACTATGAAACCAATTTATAATTACTCACACTTTCATATGAAAGAGGAATCACAACTATAGCCTAGGATGAAGGGGAGGGGGAGGGCAAGGGAGGGAGATGGAACAGAGGTTAAAAGGGGGACCACACCTATGGAGCATATTGCAAGTACAAGTTGGATCTATCAGGTATAGAACACAAATGTCTTAACACTGTAATTAGGTAAATGAGGTGAAGGCTATGTGAATTAGTAGGACGTAAGTACTCCAATTTGTACAAATGATCAACACGTTGAATCCCACAATGGCATAAATGTATTCATGATCTATGTACAAATGACTTAATAAAAAAAAAAAGGAAATAAAAACGCAATCCCATTTACAATAGCTATAAAAAATCTAGGAATAAATTTAAAGAAGGTAAAACACTTCTACAAAGAAAACTACATAACACTGATGAAAGAAATTGAAGAGAGTATAAACCAATGGAAAGACCACCCATGCTTCATGGATCGGAAGAATTAAGATTGTTAAAATGACAATGCTACTCAAAGCAATTTATGGATTCAATCCTATTTCCATCAAAATACCAATGATGTTCTTCACAGAAATAAAAAAATCCTAACATTTGTATGAAACCAAAAAAGAGCCTTAACAGCTAAAGCAATCCTGAACAAAAATAAATAAGCTAGAGGCATTGCATTACCTCTTCAAAATATATTATAAAGCTTTAGCAACCAAACCAGTATGAATTTGGTACAAAAACAGAAACATAAACCAGTGAAACAAAATCCCATGCATTCATCATGAAGACCAAAATGGAAGCTGAAAAATATCAAGGCAAGAGCAATAATGATGACAAATAAAAGATTTTTGACCAGTGCAATGAAAAGGTCAACTAGCTAGCCAAAAATCAAGCTGCTAAGAAGGAACATGTGTTTCCAAAAACTGAGTAGGAAGGCCAGGTGCAGTGGATCACACCTGTAATCCTAGCATCTGGGAGGTTGAAGCAGGTGGATTGCCTGAGTTTAGGAGTTCAAGAGCAGCCTAAGCAAGTGTCAGACTCCCATCTCTACTAAAAATCAAAAAATTAGCCACATGTTTTGGTGGGTGCCCGTAGTCCCACCTACTCAGGAGGCTGAGGCAAGAGGATGGCTCGCTTGAGCCCAGGAGTTCAAGGTTGCTGGGAGCTATAATGATGTCATAGCATTCTAGCCTGGGACAACAGAGTGAGGCTCTGTCTCAAAAAGAAATAAAAAAGAAAAGAAAAGAGTAGGAGAGAGTCTAAAGCCCCATCTTTCTCAGTTGTACTAGACTATAAGCAGCATACGAGAAGGAGTGTCTGGAAGTGTCTTTAGAGTAGAGCTTCTCATCTATATAGTGAGTACAGATCCCACTTTGCCCTGGACACTCTTGGTGTATACCTGTTACCCTGAACTAAATGTTAACAGTGTCTCTTTCACTTTAAGAGTATCATTTGGAGGATAACTTACATGATCGCTTAAGTCATCTTGACCCTACACTGAAGAGGGTATCCAGACCAGAGAGTAGAAAGTAAATTCTACTTAATCACAAAATTTGTAGTACTTAATTAATAAGAAAGTGATGCTCATTCCTTAAAAAAAATATAAATACATGGGTGGGCATTCTGAATACTAAAATATGGGAGAACAGAAAAACTGAATACATTGCACTTGATGACTCTGAAAACAAGTGGAAAATGCAATTTATGTCCTGAAGAATAATGTTGTTTTTAAACAAAGCAGCATATAAAATAGAAATGTTTCATAACAAATGTTTTTTTAAAGAACAGAAAAACAACTACATGAAATACAATATAATACCAATAGTTGTCCTTGGAATTGAAGATTATTTCTTCTTTATACTTTCTGCAGTTCCCAGTTGTTTTACAGTGAGCACATATTACTTTTATCATCAGAAAACTACCTTTTAAAATGTTCAGACTGACTCACAAAACAGCAAACTATAACTGCAGAATATAAGACATACTGAAAGTGATTCAGAAAGGCTGACAATAAAGAAATAAAGATATGCTAGAAAGGCACAAACAAATCCTGGAGATCAGGCAATGTAGAATTTAGAGCAAAAAGCATTAAACAAGACAAAAAGGATAATTCTTAATGTTAAGGCTGCAATTGACAAAATGTCCTAATGTCTTATTCACCCAAATAACATAACAACAACCTTCAAAACTCAGAAGCTACAAGAGAACCAAGAATAGACAAAAACTTAGATAATATTGTTTAATAACTTTGTTTTTCAAGTAAACATGGCATGCTAATAAAAACTGGCCTTATATTAACTCATACAAAATCTTCATAAATCTCATCAATGTAAAGATAACCAAAAATATTATCTAATTACAGTGTAACAAACTAGAAGTTCATAATAGAAATTTTGAAGACCCTTCTATGTGGAACTTTAAAAATACAATTCTTGGGTCAGACAAAAATCATACAAACAGAAATTTCAGAATTTCTAAAAAATACATTGATATAAATACTACATATCAGAGTCTTGAAGACATAATTTAATCAGTTATCAGAGGAAAATTAATAACATTAAGTATCAATAAAATGAATAATGAGAATCAATTAATTAAACACTCAGTCAGGGGTGTCCAACCTTTTTTCTTTTCTGCTTCATATTGGAAGAATAAGAGTTGTCTTGGGCCATACATTAAATACACAAACACCAACAAAAGCTGATGAGCCAAAGAAAAGGTCCGGGCATACTTTTCACAATATCCAACAACACAGATAAGCAAAACGATCCTCAACTAATCTGCATGTGACCCACAGACTGCAGGTTGGACACTCCTGAAAGTAATTGCCTAAAAAAGCAAAAAGAATAAATTGTTAAAAGCCAAACTTAGTATTAGTAAGAATAATTTTAAGTTGAAGAAGTTATTTTAAGGGATGAAAAAAAAAGACAAACCACTCCTGACCTCATCAAGAGAAAAAAAAAGACTCTAAGTACAGGTGCCCAAAGTAAAATGAGGCAGTAACCATCAAACAGGGAAAATTAAAAAGCATAAACAGATTACTTGCAGGCATGCCAAGAAATGAACAAGCACATTGAAAACCCCAGTGAAATGGGTAATTTTCTAGCAAAGCTTAATACACCAAAACTAACCTCAACAAATTTTTTTTTTCAGAAATGTTTAAACATATATCACTCCTTGGAAAAGAAATAGCAAAAATAATTAGGGCTACTCCTACCACCATGAAAGCACTAGGCCTACAAACCATTACAAAGGAAATACACCAACCTTCAAAACACGGATAATAACCAAATGCAAGCAGTGTGACCTGGTTCTTTGTACCCTCATTGCGTCTCTAACAATAAAAAAAAAAAAAGGATAATATCAAGCAAGGTGGGTCCAACCTGCAGCCTGCAGGCCGCATGCAGATTATTGGAGGACTGTTTTGCTTATTTGTGGTGTCATATGTCCTGAAAAGTCTGCACAGGTCTTTTTTTCTGCTCATCAGCTTTTTTAGTGTTTGTATATTTAATGTGTAGCCTAAGACAACTCGTATTCTTCCAATATGAGGCAGAAAAGAAATAAGTTGGACACTCCTGTGGGAAAAAATAAACTCCAAGAGTTTAAGTGAGCATAACATTTGTTATGAAACATTTCTATTTCATATGCTGCTTTGTTTAAAATGAGCATTATTCATCAGGACATGAACTGCATTTTCCACTTGTTTTCAGAGCCATCAAGTGCAATGTATTCAGTTTTTCTGTTCTCCCATATTTAAGTGTTCAAAATGCCTACCCATGTATTTATATTGAAGTTCACATACATATTTTTTAAGAAATGACCATCGCTTTCTTATTAAAAATTGAGTACTACAAATTTTGTGATTAAGTAGAATTTACTCTCTACTCTCTGGTCTGGATACCCTCTTCAGTGATGGGTCAAGATGAGCTGAGCAATCATGTAAGTTATCCTCCAAACTGGGACTCTTTTAAAGTGAAAGAGACACTGTTGATATTTAGCTCAGGATAACAGGTATACATCAAGAGTGTCCAGGGCAAAGTAGGATCTGTACTCACCTTATAGATGACAAGCTCTGCCCTGAATACACTTCCAAACATTCCTTCTGGTAGGCTACTTATATTGTAGTACAGCTGAGAAGGATGGGACTTCAGACCCTCTCCTACTCTTTTTTTTTTTTCTTCTTCTTTATGTCTGAGACAGAGCCTCATTCTGTTGCCCAGTGCCGTGGCATCATAGCTCATAGCAACCTCAAATTCCTGGGCTCAAGCGAGCCATCCTCTTGCCTCAGCCTCCTGAGTAGCTGGGACTACTTCTGTTAGGTGTCAACCAAAACCTAATTAACATTGCACACATGCATACATGTGTGCGCACAGAGAGAAGAAAACTGTGGACCACCCACCTACCACAATGAAAAAACTCTTCAATAGAACAATAGCAAGTAAAATCCAACATTAATCTTCTAAAAATTTATCATGACCAAGTGGGGCTTATTCAAGAAATTGAAGTAAAAGTTAATACTGAAAAATCCATCTAATAGAACATTCATTACATTGAAAGATCAGAAGAAGAAAATCACTTAATTTTCTCAAAGATGCCAAAATTTATTGAACAAAACATCAAACCCTTTTTAATGCTACAATGTGAAACATGCTTCCTTAACATGAATTTGTGTTTTTATGTATAAATACACAAGTTTGTATTTTACATACACACAGACCCCAAATAAAGTGCATGTTTCCTGGTTAGATATGCCTTGAAATAAAGGGAGCTATAAAATCAGTCTAGAAATGTTTAAATTTGAATATGTATGAGGTATCAGAGGACGATAGGAAATATTGCTCATTTTCTTAGGTCTGATATTAGTATTGTAGTTATTTAGGAGAATGTCCTTATTCTTAGGATATTTAGAGACTGAATATTATATCTGAAATTTAGTTCCAAATTATCATACATATTAAAAGTATATAAAAAATATTAAAATTGTTGAATTTAAGTGGTAGATACAGACATGTTCATTGTACCATTCTTTCAACTTTTCCATCTGTTTGAAGGTTTTTATTAAAAATGTTGGAAATTAAATAAAATTTATAAAAACAAGAAGGCTACAACCCCTTTATTGCACAATAAGATGGGAAAAGGGGAGAGGGAGGGAAGGGGAGGGAGAGGGTGGGGGGAGAGAGGATAAAGGGTGAGATCACACTTGTGGTGCATAAGTATAGACATTTTAACAATGTTGATTTTTCCCGGCCATTAGCATGGTATGTTCTTCCATTTGTTAAAGTCCTCTGCTATTTCCTTTCGTAGGATTTCATAATTCTCTTTATAGAGGTCCTTCACCTCCTTTGTTAAGTATATTCCTAGGTATTTAATTTCCTTTGAAGCTATGGTGAAGGGAGTTGTGTCCTTCATTAGCCTCTCATCTTGACTGTTATTGGCGTATACAAAGACTACTGACTTGTGGACATTGATTTTATATCCTGAAACATTACTGTATTTTCTGATGACTTCCAGGAGTCTTGTGGTTGAGTCTTTGGGGTTCTCTAAGTAGAAGATCGTATCATCAGCAAAAAGGAAGCATTTGACCTCTTCTGTTCCCATTTGGATGCCCTTTATTTCCTTCTCTTGCCTGATTGTATTGGCTAGAACTTCCAGCACTATGTTGAATAGTAATGGCTACAGAGGGCAACCTTGTCTGGTTCCAGTTTTAAGTGGAAAAGCTTTCAGTTTTACTCCACTCAGTAAAATATTAGCTGTGGGTTTGTCATAGATAGCTTTGATCAGTTTAAGAAATGTGCCACACATACCTATACTCTTCAGCGTTCTAATTAGAAAAGGATGCCGGATTTTATGGAATGCTTTTTCTGCATCTGTTGAGAGGATCATATGGTCTTTGTTTTTGCTTCTGTTGATACGGTGAATAATGTTTATGGACTTGCTTTGCAATCCCTGGGATGAAACCTACTTGATCATGATATATGACTTTTTTGATGATAAGCTGTAATCTATTGGCTAGGATTTTTGTTGAGAATTTTTGCATCTATATTCATTAGTGAAATTGGTTTAAAGTTCTCCTTTTTAGTTGGGTCTTTTCCTGGTTTTGGTATCAGGGTGATGTTTACTTTGTAGAACGTATTGCGGAAGATTATTTCCACAACCAAACATTGAAAGATCTATTCTGGCCCAAGGGCTCAGTCCTGGCCTCTGGGCACCACTCACAGTCATTTGCTCACTCACCCAAGGTCTCCCAAAGTAATTTAACCAAGTGCCCTAGACCAAAAAACAAAACAACCCCCAGTGAAGGCCTTCCCTGTCTACAAATTCACTGCTGCTATAGCTGCAGTCACTGTAGCGGCCATGGCCTCAGGTGAAACACAACCACTTTCCACCTCTCCACTGCTTTTGTCCTCCTCCTGGGGTCCAGAACTCTCCCGCTGCCTCCCTGTGTTCCCAAAGGTATGTTTGTGGGCAAAGCCCATAAGCCAGAGGTTCCTGGAGTCTTCTCTCCCCAATCTCACTGTGCCCAGTTGCAAAGAAGCTGTTTCTTAGCCGCCATATTGCTCTGCCCCCTTACGTCAAAAGATTTTAAAGGTAATATATAGTCAACTGGATCATATGCAAATTCCTTTACAAATTTCTTTTTATGAGCCGTATTCAACCTGAATAGACAATTAAAATTTAAAAACATTGTACACCTTGTTTTCCCTGCCTCTCATTTTCTTAAATAACCATTCTGTTTCAGGACAAAATATTTACCATATAAGATCCTTTCTTACACAATGCCATTTTCTTTTCTAATTTTTATTACTCTCAAAAAACAAGTTTTCATAAAACAGGATCACAGTTTACTATGAAGTTATTCATTTGCCTAAATTGATAATTAGGTTTAAAAGGCAAGAATCGTATTCTTTGACAAAGACGAAATTTCCTAAACAATTAAACAACCAAATTAATTATATTTTACAAATGAGAGACATTTCATGGAATATAACATGACTTTAAGGTTTAAGTGATCAAAAAATGTTCTGAAACCACAACATAGGCATCATTTCTGATGTCTTTTTATTGTCCCCCTAAGTCTCCATGGCCATGTGGTATCAAAGATGGCCACAAAGGACAAGACCTGTGTCCTTAATTCCTTTTCTAGGTGCAGAGTTCCAGACAGAAAGTAGGAAACCAGAACATCCAGTTTCTGTCAGAATAGCCAGGGGGCAAGTTGGAACAGGGGAAAGGGGGCCATGTGGGTGCCCTGTGTGTGACTTCTGGCCTACGTATGGGGAACCTGCCCCTTAGTCTCACCATAGTTTCCTCTCCAGACCTCAGAATTCAGAGGCTCAAACCAAGAACATAAGCTCACATTTGAATCCAGAAAATTGGCTCAGCTCCTGTGGCTCAACGGGCTAAGGTGCCAGCCACATACACCTGAGCTGGCGGGTTCGAATCCAGCCCGGGCCTGCCAAACAATGACGGCTACAACCAAAAAAAAATGGCCAGGCGTTGTGGCAGGCGCCTGTAGTCCCAGCTACTTGCGAGGCGGAGGCAAGAGACTCGCTTGAGCCCAGAAATTAGAGTTTGCTGTGAGCTGTGATGCCACAGCGCTCTATCCAGGGTGACAGCTTGAGGCTCTGTCTCAAAGAAAAAAAAAAAAAGCCATTGAATCCAGAAAATTTAGAAATATTACTGAGGTGGCAGTTTTATAATCTTTGAACATTTGAACTTTAATAACAGATTCAAAACTAATTTTATCTTAAAGGATACCACAATCACCTGAACAACAAGGCATTTGAGTCATTCCTGCTCAAGTTCCCAATCTCCCTGGAGACACAGTTACCACATAATCTCTTGTAAACCCCTCCTTAAAATACTTTAGCACAGGCTCAGCGCCTGCAGCTCAAGCGGCTAGGATGCCAGCCACATACACCAGAACTGGTGGGTTCGAACCCAGCCTGGGCCAGCCCGACAACAATGAGAACTAGAACCAAAAAATAGCCGGGCATTGTGGCAGTGCCTATAGTCCCAGCTACTTGGGAGGCTGAGGCAAGAGAATCGCTTAAACCCAAGAGTTTGAGGTTGCTGTGAGCTGTGATGCCACAGCACTCTACCGAGGGTGACAGCTTGAGACACTGTCTCAACCCCCCCCCCAAAAAACAAAAAAACCCAAAACTTCAGCACAGTTCTCAGCAGAGTGGGCTTCCCCTGTGTGTTTCCTATTTCCTTCCCTCAGACAAATCACAAACAAGTCACGGATGGGGTAAAAATGGGATATGAAGGGGGTATTCACACAATTGGGCAGTCACACAATTGTTTTGCTCTGTGGGGAGGGGGCAGAGCCCCATATTAGTCTCCAAGCACTCATGCACGCACAGTTCCAACCTATTTCCTAACCTGGGCAGCCTCGATTTCCCACTCAAACTGCCACTTAGCTGTAAGAGGTGATCTCCAGTACCATGGCTGCCCTGCAAGGGGAAGTCAGAACTCCACCCTCGGTCTCCGTCTCGGTCACACAACACCCACCCTCTCTGTTACACCTCTCTCCATTCCTGCTGGCAATCTGATGCCCAGAGATTTTTCAGACGCCTCTTCCATTCAAACATGGTGGGCTCTGACATCTCCCAATGTAGGTGCCATTTGCTCCCAGTGTTTGACTCCTGGAAGACCCCCCGAGGGGGTCTTTTCTCCACCCCGTTGCAGCATCCACACAGGTAGGAACAACTGCAGTCCCTGGAGCACTCAGTGGTTCACGTCACCCAGGCAGATCGGGGCCTCCCCACCCCACCGGTGGTTTTCCAGAGGTTTTCCGGTGGTTTCCGGCGGCAACTACCAGGTGTGTACGAGCCTGTTCTCTCCTTGGGTGGTCTCACTTTCCTGTGAGGGAACTGGAAATGTTGCAGGAAGATGAGGCCCCATGGAGAGAACGAACACCCAAACACCATGTTTAGAAGAGCAGTGCTTTATTTCAGCTGGTAGAAGAGGTTGCAGAAGAATTCAAAATGGCCATGCTCCCCAACTGGCTCAGTCTTCTCCTTTTTATTCCCAGTCAAAAAGTTCTGGCCCATGAGTATCCTTCTCATTGGTCAGTTTGAATCAAGCTGGAGAAGCAGGCCATGACTTTCACAGAATCTCGGGCTTTTACAGAAGTGCAAGAAAGCATTAGTTTCCAGGTCCCAGGAAGTTAAGTTTCTACAAATTCCTGCGAGTTGAGTCACCACGCGGAGGACCTTGCAGGCGTATCCTTGGGGTCTCCTTGAGAAGACCTGTGTTCTCTTAGAGCTTACTTTTTCTGGGCATCCTGTCTCTGCAGACAGTGGCTGCCGTCACCTGGCCTGCCTGTGGTCACCATGTCCGCTTCCTTTTCAATATATCACCATGAGACACAGTGTATCCTGTAACTAAATAATTGTGTTGGGATCCTACCTCAGCTTTTGGGGCTTTTAGGTATGGATGTAAAATTTACCATTATCTAGTCCATGTGGCTTTTGACAGAATCTTAGTTTCCTTTTATTTAAATTTTTTTAAAATTAAAAAACAGTGTTAATTGTAGAAAAATGGTGAGATAAATATAGACGAGCTAGTTCTCTGTAATCTTATTCCCAATACATAATATTTTGATATACATTGCTTTATACTTTTCTATGCATAAGGCTCTAGCTTTTTTAAAAATAGATCAAATTATATGTACAAATGTTTAACAACTTGCTTTTTTTACTTATCAGTATATCTCGTATCTTGGATATTCTAGAGCTATAAGTACCAATGAATTACAATTAGCAGAGTTCTTTGAGGGCAGGAACTATCTTGTACCACCTTATTGGTGTTTTGGTCAAGGTCAGACAGTGGGTCACCTAGTGACATCGGATCAGTTGCGGGTCCGTGAAAGGCATTACTCACATGGTTCTGTGACTCTAGTATGAACAAACCAACAGCACTGCCAGTGACCTAAAAGTCTAGCACATACAATTCTATACAGTACATAGTATTTGATAATGATAAAGAACAACTGTTACTGGTTTATTTAGGATACTTATCCTTACTGTACGATGTACTTCTACTTATAAAAAAAGTTACTGTAAAACAGCCTCAGGTAGGCCCCTCCGGAGGTATCTGAAGAGGGCACTGTATCACAGCAGGTGACAGCTCTGTGCCTATTACTGCCCTGAAGTCCTTCCAGAGGGAGAAGATGTAGAAATGGGGACAGTGATGTTGAAGATCCAGACCCCATGTAGACCTAGGCTGATCTGTGTGTCTGTGAAAACACATGTGGTGAGAATGAGATGGAGTTTGTCAGGCTGAGGACATGACCCAGCTGGTCTGGTCTGTTAGGTCTTAAGTGACCTTCACCTCTGTCTCTCATTCTTACTGTTTTTCAAATATACCTTCCACCCTAAAGATGCCCATGTTGAATAGTTTAGGAATTAACTTTTGTTTTGGGGGGTAATCTTTCAGGGGGCAGACAGAGTCTCACTATGTCGCCCTGGGTAGAGTGCTGTGGCATCACAGCTCACAGCAACCTCACACTCTTGGGCTCAAGCGATTCTCTTGCCTCAGCTTCCCAAGTAGCTGGGACTACAGGTGCCTACCCAATACCCAGGTATTTTTTCGTTGTAGATGTCATTGTTGTTTAGCAGGCCCGGGCTGGTTCAAACCTGTCTGCCTTGGTGTATGTGGCTGGCACCTTAACCACTGAGCTACGGGCACTGAGCCAGGAATTAACCTTTGATTAGAAATATTGCAATAGATTGTCACTATGTGGTGCTGATTATTATTGAAAATAAGGGTTATTGTGGTCTTTGCTTTAGAAAGATTGATTTAGGAAATTAACTTTTGAATTGGAAATGTTGTAATAGATTATCACTGAGTTGTGCTGATTTTTATTTAAAATAAGGGTTATTGTAATCTTAACTGTAAACTGTTATGTATAAACCTGTAACTTTGAAAATGGAAGAACAGAGCAGTCTTGGAGAGGCTCCTCTCCCTGTTCTCCAGAATCGCTGATCTTCTGTCTCTGTGTACGGGCTGATGGTGACAGGTGCCAACCCTCTGTCTAGTAACGTCTATATCCTAGTTTCTAACAAAAAAGTTTTAAAAGTAAAACAATTAAAAAAATTTAAAATGGAAAACAGCTTATAGAATAAGGGTATAAAGAAAATATATTTGCACAGCTGCAAAATGTGTTTTAAGCAAGTGTATTATTACAACAGTTGAAAAGTTTTAAAAATTATCTTTATAAAGTAAAAAAGTTAAAGTAAGTTAAGCTTAATTTATTGTTGAGGAAACAAAATTTTAGAAATAAATTTAGTGCGGTCTAAGCATACAGTCAAGTTTGCAGTATGGTCCCAGGCCTTCAGTTCACTCTCCACTCACTCAGCAACTTCCTGTCCTGTGAGCTCCATTCATGGTAAGGGTCCTACAGAGGTACCCCTTCTTATAACAGTATTTTTACTGTTCCTTTTCTGTGTGTAGATCTGTTTAGATGCATGTACAGTTACCACTGCGTTACAGCTGTATTCAGCGCAGTAACAGGCAGCACAGGTGTGTAGCCCAGGAGCATACGCCACACAGCCCAGGTGTGTAGGAGGCTAACCCATCCACGTGTGGATAAGCATTGCGGGAAAACAAGGCCCAGGGAAGAGAAAGAAACACCTGAGCACCCGTGTTTAAAAGAGGAAGGGCTTTATTTCAGCCCCCACAGTGGACTAGAGTCCAAAAATGGCCCAGCTCCCCGGCTGGCTCTGTCCTTTTTTCCCCTTTTATTTCTAGGCCAGGGTTCCTTGTCCATGGGTACCGTTTTCATTGGTCAGTTTGAATCCAGCTGGAGAAGGCGGGCATGGGCTTTTACAGAAGCAGAAACAAGCATTAGTTTCAAGGTCCCAGGAAGCTAAATTTCTACAAATTGCTAAGAGCTGAGACAACATGGGGAGGACTTCGCAGGAGTGGCCTTGGGCTCTGTGAGACTTGTTTTTTCAGACCTGACTTTTCCCGGCCATCTTCTCTCATTAAGTATGCTGTGATGTTCACATAGGTGATTCCATTGTCAAATGTTACAACTGTCATTGTAACAATTCCTACTAACTACAGCTTGCACATTGTAGCCAATAATGGGCTAATTTCCTTTGAATTTCTATAGAAATTTGGATAGATGATGATGAATGATTCATTTAAAATTCTCATTATATCTAACATTATTCTGTGTTTACAGTCACCATTTATTTTAATAATTTGGTCTACTATTTTAAAAGAGCAAGTTGAAAGGGAGTCTTTTATCTTATTCGGTAAATGGAAGAACAGTAGTTAATTGATTCTACTCTTAGGTTTCTACTCATCCCCATGAATAGCCCAGTTAGCTCCCAACAGGATTTCCCTGCCATGTTGCGTAAATAATGCAAATTAATGTAAGTGGTAGTTGGTTATATTCCATTTATGAGTATTATGCTTGGTTATATCTCTGTACAGGAAAATTCCACAGTTTAGATTACAGATTCTGTTCTCACAATCTTAAGTGTTTTTGCATTATCCAAAATAAATTATTGATTTGATGTACTTTACCACATCCCAAATTTCACTTACATTTCCAGCTATGCTTCTAGTCTGTAGCTGGACTTAGGTAAACAGAAAGTATCATGAGCAAAAATATCATGCATTTGTCTTTTTTTGTTAATGATTTAGAAAAGCCTTAACTCAGATTATGATTCTATGCCATTCTTAATTTATACAAATTAAAGACATACCTCGATAATCTTTTTTTTTTTTTAAGACAGAGCCTCAAGCTGTCACTCTGGGTAGAGTGCTGTGGCATCACAGCTCACAGCAACCTCCTACTCCTGGGCTCAAATGATTCTCTTGCCTCAGCCTCCCGAGCAGCTGGGACTACAGGTGCCTGCCACAATGCCTGGCTATTTTTTGGTTGTAGTTGTCATTGTTGTTTGGCAGCCCGGGCTGGATTCGAACCCGCCAGCTCTGGTGTATGTGGCTGGCGCCTTAGCCACTTGAGCTACAAGCGCTAAGCCTACCTTGATAATCTTAACTGATGGACTAAAGGCAGTCAAAAGCCAATTCTTTTCTGGATTTAATATGTAAATTAAATCATAAAATCTCATTGTTTCACATATTTAACATTGCATATCCCTTGCAATGTTTAAATCACTGAAATAACATGGCAAATAAATCACTTATTTTCAGTCTGAGTGTACACAAATGAACTTTTGCTATATACAGAATTGAGACAGTGGCTTTTGTATGGGCAGGAATGCAGATCTTTGTGTGTTAAAATAATGTTTTCTGTCTTACCTAATTTCTATTTAGCTATCATTAAATATTTAAGATATAAGTATATACTTTCCTAATATCATTCTATTGGCCTAATGAAAGCCTTTATTTTTTTGAGTCGGGGTCTCGCTCTGTTGTCTGGACTGGAGTGCAGCGCTGTCATCATAGCTCAAGGCAACCTCAAACTTGTGGGCTCAAGTGATCCTCCAGCTCATCTAGTTTTTGTATAGTCAAGAGTTTCACTATGCTGCTCTGGCTGGTCTCAAACTCTTTGCCTCAAACAATCCTTCTGCCTCCGTCTCCCAGAGTGCTAGGATTACAGGCATAAGCCACCAAACTTGGCCAGAAACGAACGCTTTATCTTAAAATTTCTCCTAGCTCTACTTTTAAAAATAGACTATTTTTCAGAATAGTTTGGATTTACAGAAAAGTTGAGAAGGTAGTACAGCGTTCTCACATATGTGCTTTCCAGTTTTTCCTGTATTAATATCTTCTACCACTATGGTTCATTAGGAACAATTAGTGATACATTGTTATTAACTAAAGTCCAGGGTTTATTCAGAGTTTCTTAGTTTTTACCTTATGTTCTTTTTGCTCTGAGATTCCCATTTTACTTCCTTGTCAGTTTCCCTAACTCCCCTGGATTTTGATGACTTTGACAGTTTGAGGAGCAGCTGAGTGTCTTGCAGGATGACGAACTCCTGGAATCTGTTTTCCTCATGATGAGACTAAGGTTATGGGTTTCAGAAGGAAGACCAGCTCGGTGTAATTTTCCTAAGAGAAAATTTGATACCTTATAGATTAAAACACATCTAGATTTCACCACATATAAACTTATGTGTCCCTGTTAGCACTGTGCTGCTTCTGTGTGATTAGAGGCAGAAAAGAATATGAAGACTTAAAGTTTAGCATTAAAAAAAAATAAAGAGGTAGGTAAAGACAGCACATACTAGTCATTTTAATTAGTTTTCTCAAGTAAGCATTTCTTTATGAATTAAAATTATTATGACAGAATCAGACAAAAATGCATAAATAATATATAACTTGTTCAATTCCACGGATCTTAGAGGTAATATTTGGGATTTATGTCAATAAAGGTTAATTATATTTGTTTTCAAAGCACATTGTCATGTTTTTACCTACCACATAAAAGCATTGTACAGGATTCTAAATAAAGCATTTTACAGGATTCTATAGACTATTGGTCAAAAATAGGCTGTCTTAAATCTTTAGAAAATTTATAGTAGGCAAAGAATTCTCTCCTGAGCAGTGGTTCTCAAACTTGAGTGTGCATCTGATGGACCTGTTCAGATGCAGATTCCTGGCGGGGTCCTGGGTGCCACCCCAGCAGTTTCTGATTTGGTTTGTCTGGGGTAGAACCTCTGAGTGTCCATTCTAACAAGCTCCCAGGCGATGCTGAGGATGCTGGTCTGAGGCATACCATGAAAACCACTGCTTTACAGTCAACCAGGAAAATATGCTTCTTAAGTGCCCGTGCTGATCAAGGTGTTTTATAGACATCACTTTATTTACTAGTTATAGAATCTGATCTTGTCAATGTGACTTCCCCCTTTTACAAACGGTGAATTCTGGGCTCAGAGAGACTGAGGAACTTACCCTGAGGAGGTAATGGGATTAAGCAACAGAACTGCAACTCAGCTCTCCTTCCAATTCTAACATCCATGTGTTTCTAACACAACATACTGCTTTATTTGGCACAAGGAGCAAAACACACGCATCCTTGCCATGTGCTGTGTACCTAGAGACGTATACGGTGATTGGTGCAGGTCAGCAGGTGTTACCAAAGGGCAGGGCTTCTTACTGAAAGGCGGGCAAAGCCTCAGGGGCACGGAGAGGGTTCACTTCTGAACTAATCAAGAGTGAAATGCATTTACTGTATAATTAATAAATCAAGAACAATGTGTTTCATATAGTACTGAATATTCCTTAATTACTATTATTAAATTTTATTATTCTTTACAGAAAATACACATTTAAATAAGAGTCCTTAAAAGAATAATCTCATTTAAATTTAAGTTTAAAGCATCACACTATTCTAAATGTCTGCCAGTGTACACTACATTACTAATCAACCATTAGTGACTCTGAAATTGAAGGACAGGCAGTCCCTGGGTTACAAACTACATAGGTTCTTAATTTGAATCTGTACGTAAATCAGAACAGGTGCATTTACCTATTCCCCGTAATAGCCTCCACTCATAAATGAGAGCTGTATGTAAGCTGGATGTTTGTAACTGGGAACTGCCTGCAGCATGACGGTTTTCAACAAAATGCTTTGACAATTATTAAAACGTTTATCTCCTTTCACAAACCAAATAAAAAACAATGACAATACACAACAAAATAAGCAATTTACATTTTAAGAAATGGTACATTATACAATAAACTCATTGCCAAAAATGAAGTTGCCAACAGTAAAAACTTTTGCTGCTTTGTTATATTGTATATAAAAAAGGACACTGAACATAGAATTACTGGACTGCAGAATTAAAATAGTTAGTGAGGTTTAAACGTCAGAAGGACCAAAAACCCCAATTCTACATCTCATTCACAACAAATGTTTTATATAAGAAAGATTCTTCTTTAAATATCTATATATATATTGCCATGTAATACTGTTAATTAAACCCATAGTTATATTTATTTAAATAAGAATTAATAAACCACTCCAAATGCTGATTTTCATATCACAAAACATTAGTATTTTAAATCACAATTTCAGGGTGGTATATTAAGTATATTGGCTTTGTAGGTAACATTAACAGGCATATATTTAAGAATATATTTTCATCTATAGGTCAGATAAAGCTTTATTAAATGGTAAACACTTTTAACAGTGCAGAAATACAAGATTCAAAAACAAATACATTCAGAAGATCTGCTGTTCAAATAATATTTTTTCAAAACCGGGTGGAGGAGTATGATAAAATTCACTGAACTGGCAATCCAAAATTGCACTGTCATCAACTACAGGATAGAAAAAGAAAGACAACAAATTAGAAGAAAATATCTTAATTTGAATGAATACACAAGTTATAAAATAATTTGTTTCCACAATACCATAAAATAGACAAGAATAAAAAATACATCTAGTGTCTATGATATAAAACATGATCCTACTAGGTAAAAATAGCCATGATGAAAAATGAAATCTGTCAGGAATATTATAAGGACATATACCAAAATATTATTATTATAATAATCTCTAGATGGTATGAATATGGGTGATTTTATTTTTCTCTTATTCGTTTGCCTGTATTTTCTCAATTTTATATAATTAAGATATATTAATTTTAAAATTTTATTTTGAAAAAAGTACAGATTCACAGGAAGTTGCAAAAATAACTACAGAGAGCTCTATACCCCTTTATCCAGGTTTTCCCAGTGGTAAAATTCAACATCTAAACCAATGACATTGGTACACTACCCTGAAATTGACAGTAGGCCTTACTCAGCTTCTACATGTTTTTACCAGGATTTACTAAAGAGAAATGAATGTGCGTATCGATACAAATGTTTGTATACAAAGGTTCATAACAGCCTTACTGTAATGGCCCCACACTGGAAACAACTCTAATATCCACCAACTTGAGAAGAGAGAAGCAAACTGTAATACAGCCGCACAATGAACTATACTGCTCAGCAATAAAACGAACAAATTATGGACATATGCTACAACATGGATGAATCTTTAAATAATGATGCCGAATGAAAGAAGCCAGACACCCCCGACAAAGAGTGCGGACTGTATAATTTTGTTTATAAAACTGTAGGAAATACAAGCTCCTGTGCAGCGATGGAGAGCGGAGCAATGGTGGCCTGGCTGGGGCTGGGGTGGGAAGGACGCACGAGGCAGAGAGGATTTCTGGGGTGATAAATACGTCTATTGCCTTGACCTTGGAGATGACAAAACAACAAACCACCACCATAAAGTAAAACGAGTCAATAGTTATTGTAACACTAACGTCAAGTAGTGATTACTTCCTGGGTGAGGAATGCAGCTGTGGTGGGGGCGGTGAAAATGTTCTGTTTCTTGAAGTGAGTTTAATGACTTGAGTGTTCAATTCACAGGCATTTGTTAAACTTCACATACATTTTTAACTCACGTTGCTGTATACTTTATATTTCATGATTAATGAAGAAAAATGTTTAAATAGTGGATCTGACACGCATGCCCGTGACTGTAACAAGGGTGGTTTCAATGAAGTGGTGGTAACAGCAGCCAGCCTGGGATGCAGAACAGATGAGTAACAACTACAAAGGCGGAGGGGCAGGTCCCCCCACGAGAAGCATCACTGCACGGAGAAGGGGGGCACAGGGCCAGTGGGGGGCACAGGTCCAAGGGAGGCTTTTGAGGACACAAAAGACTCCAAATACTTGTAAGTATTGGAGAGAGAGGTTAATGACATGAGATAAAGATGAAAGAATTGAAGAAGTATGTTCCAGAGGTGGGGAGTTTGGAACCCCAACCACAGACAAGTGTTTTCAACACGAACAGCACCATTTCTTCTGAGACGGGATGGAAGGCAGGCAGGAAGCTGGAGCTCACTGGCGAAGGTCTGCTTCCCCAGGAAATGGAAGGAAAGGGCAGAGATGTAAAAGAGCTCTCAAAAATTATCCACAGCTTACATGTGGGTCACTACAAAAGTTCTGAGATAGACTGTGCCATGGTCCATTATTTCACTTCTAAGAAACACAGTTGGCAGTGTCCTTTCTGATTGACTCATGCAATTTCAACTTGCTGAGCTTATCAGCATTGCTGGGGGGCTATATATGTTTCCACTCATGCAGATTACATTTCTTGATTTTTGTGTATCTCAAAACTTCTGTATGACCCACATACTAGGCTGGCAGGTGTGACTCTGTTACATACTTCTTCAGTGGGGTGCAGGTAGAGTGAAACAACAGATAAAGTGAACAATTAGATTGATCCAGGATTCAGGGATAGAAGACAAAGAGAAAAAGGGATTTAAGTTTTAAGGGATTTAATAGGCTTTCAATTTATGAAATATACTTTATATAATTTACTATCTACAACTTTACTACATTAAAAACAATGCTGAGGTGGCGCCTGCAGCTCCGTGCGTAGGGTGCTGGCCTAAGGCTGGCAGGTTCGAACCCAGCCCAGGCCAGCTAAACAACAATGACAATGGCAACAACAACAACAAAACAGCCGGGCGTTGTGGTGGGTGCCTGTAGTCCCAGCTACTTGGGAGGCTGAGGCAAGAGAATCACTTTAGCCCAAGAGTTGGAGGTTGCTGTGCGCTGGGACGCCACGGCACTCTACCCAGGGGTGACAGCTTGAGACTCGTGTCTCAAAAAAAACCCCAAAAATGCTGAATAAAAGAAACACGTTAGAATAATAATCTTATTTTAATCATTCTGCTAATATTTATTTCACTTTGGCTAAATTATTTCAAATATCAAGCTGAATTTCCAATTACTTAAATAAAGGAATTTTTTTTAGGTTTATTCAATATACAAGAACACTGAATTCAACTGAATTTAAAAATGCACTTTTACATGCAAAGACACAGAAGGCAAAATCACTAAAAAGTAATTTTAGGAGAAAAGAAGTCTAATGAAAACCTTCACAGAAAGGTCGGTGGGAGGTAGATGAAGCCCACTGGTTACAAGGTGAAAATTCTTAGAAACTTGTGATGGGTACACAGGTTCATTATACCATTCTCTTTACTTCTATACATATTTAAAATTTTTTCTGTAATAAAAATTTAAGTAATTAAATGGTACACAGTCATCTCTTCAATGACTCAACTCTTGGACACTCTTATACAGAAACAGTAGCACTTTTGGTTTTACTCATGGCTATCAAAAGCAAAATGATTGGTACGAAACGAAACTGTCCTAAGTCACAATTTCTCTTAGAAGAGCTTTAATATTTAGGGAATTTCTATGGAGTTAATTAATGTTCAATCTAAATAAGATTCCCATCCCTAGTTCCAAAATATTCTTTAAAATTACATTTCCTGGTCATCTAATCCTTCCTAATAACTGGCAGAAAGAGCTCCATAAATTCAGTAAAGCTTTTTGAAACATTCTGGAATGTAAGACTACCTGATGAAAAATGGAGGATGGTTATTGCATATTTAAGTATCATCACTGGATTTAGCAAGTTTTTAAATGTAGGGAATAAAAACTACCCTTAAGGGTACAAATTGGAACTGTAATACCCTCCTGGGCACATTCCATTTAAAAGGGTCCTTATTAACAACTGGTCCTGGCTTTTGAATGATAGCTATAATATTAATATGCATGCAAAACAAAAGTTAACATATATCTACCATTGCCTGCCTAATATTTTAGCTTACCATAAACAACTGGATACACTGTCCCTCGTATCCCAGATGCCGGACAGTGCATGTTTTTTCCATTCAAATACACGTTCAATTCTACATGGTCATATGTGATGCCCTAGGAAAGAAAATACAGATGTTCCATAACAACCTGAATGGTCAGAAAGCACTGATTAGGAAGCATGGAAACACAACAAGGGTGCAAAGGGTCACAATAGTTTTCATTAAGGTTCTACAAGTTGGTAGAATTCTACTTTAACTGAGCTAAAGAAGATATCAGTAGTGATTATTAGGGGGTAAAAGGTCAGGTAAAATAAAACAAAGCCAAGAGTTTAAATATGAGCATTATTTGGATAATCTGGACTTTATATTTTGAGTATTAAGATAAGTACTGCATACCATGAAAGAGAGATTTTTTAAACTTACACAAAATACACTGCGCACTCTATCTATTGATATATTTTGCTCTTAATGGGGGAAAACTAGTTTTTCATCATTAGGATTTATTACCCTAATTACCATGCCATACTACCTCTCTTTAAAACTTTATACAATAGTTACCAACTGATGACAAAAAGAGAGTTTTCCCCTGAGGAATTAAGAATAGAGGCTCGGCTCCTATAGCACAGTGGTTATGGCACCGGCCACATGTACCAAGGCTGGCAGGTTCGAACCAGGCCCAGGTCAGCTAAACAACAACGACAACTACAACAACAACAAAAAATAGTCAAGTGTTGTGGCAGGTGCCTGTAGTCCCAGCTACTTGGGAGGCTAAGACAAGAGAATCGTTTAAGCCCCAGAGTTTGAGGTTGCTGTGAGCTGTGACGCCACAGCACTCTACAGAGGGTGACATAGTGAGACTCTGTCTCAAAAGCAGCGGGCCAGGAGCAGTGGCACATGCCTGTAATGCTAGCACTTTGGGAGGCTGAGATGGGAAGGTCACTTGAGGAGTTCAAGACAAGCCTGAGCAAGAGTGAGATTCTGTCTTCATAAAAAAGGGAAAATCTTAGCTGGGCTGGTGGTGTGTGCCTATAGCCCTAGCCACTCAGGAAGCTGAGGCAGGAGAACCACTTGAGCCCAGGAGTCTGAGGTTGCAGTGAGCTATGATGATGCCACTATACCCTAGCCCCTATAGGCGACAGAGTAAGTCCCTGTCTCAAAACCCTTCCCTCCAAAACATAACAAACAAACAAAAGAAATACAACTAGGTTTCAGCCTGTCATAATTCCCCCAAATTCTATATATTCTATGAATTTATCAATAATTGTGTATGTTTAGTAAACATATTTTGAAATTAGACTGCCCAAACTATAACCTTATAATCTCACCATTGAAGAAATTACTTAACTTCTCTGTATATGTAAAATGGGGATAATAATACTATCAGGATCAGTGTCTGGCCTAAAATAAAAGCCATGGAAGTGTCTGCTATTAGTATTATTACATAGAATGCTTACAATACTTCTCTAAAATTAAACTGAAAAATGCATTTTTAAGAATGCAATTTGTGTTTTTCAAAATTGTATATAAAAGAAAAAATAAGCATAAACTGTTTCGTGTATGCTTTCCTGGTCCTATAGCAGACCATGCTAGATCTATACGATTACTGTGTGAGTATAATCATACAACCATTTGCTTAGAGGTTAAGAGGATATTTATCTTGATTTCTCCTAAGAGAATAGTACACGACTGAAATTCTAAATACATGAGAGTGTTTTTCCTCTCTTACCATCCATTCTGTTTTCCCTATGACACTGTCAGCAATTTGCCAAACTTTGTTCTCAAGTGTTTGAATTAGGAAGATACAATTTATATGGCATGGTAACATTTTACTTTCCTTGACTCTGCACATATTTCCTATTTTAGCTTTCCTTTTATTAGAATAAGCATGAAAACTCAAAGTCTAACTTAATAATGCTGACAAACTAAGAATAGCATTTGTACATTTGTCAAATTGTGAGACCAGTCACTGCCATGAATGATGTGAGACAGGAAGGCAAGAACAACCCCCAATGGGTGGACATGAAAAAAGTAGCCTGTTTACACTAAACGATGAAATTCAGCACCAGAAAGGAGAGTCACTAACAACTGCTGCATTTTGTTCGTGTACTCCCAGTGGGGGTTATTCTTGCTTTCCTGTCTCATTTGGGGCCGGGTGCTGTGGCTCATGCTTGTAAATCCCAGCACTGTGGGATGCTGAGGTGGGTGGATTGCCTGATCTCACCAGTTCAAGACCAGCCTGAGCCAGAGTGAGACAGCGTCTCTAGAAATAGCCAGGTGTTGTGGCGGACGCCTGTAGTCCCAGCTACTCAGGAGGCTGAGGCAAGAGAATCACTTGAACCCAACAGTTTGAGGTTGCTGTGAGCTGTGACACCATAGCACTCTATTGAGAGTGACAGAGTGAGACTCTGGCTCAAAAAAAAAGAAAAAAAAAAAAGATCAGTTGAATAGGAACCAACTACTCAAAAAGAATAGGGAAAAGCATATTTTAAAACTGGTGTATGCCAGCCAGGTGTGATGACTCACGCCTGTAATCCTAGCATTATTGGAGATCAAGGAAGGTGCATCACTTGAGGTCAGAAGTTCGAATCCAGCCTAAGCAAGAGCAAGATCCCATCTCTAAAAATAGAAAAACTAGCCAGGCATGGTGGCGCACACCTGAGTCCCAGCTACCGAGGAAGGTGAGGCAAGAGAAACTGCTTGAGCCCAGGAGTTTGAGGTTGCTGTGAGCTATAACGCCACAGCATTCCAGCCAGGGCACAGAGTGAGACTCTGTCTAACAAAAAAAAAAAAAAAAAAAGTGGTGTATGCTTTTACCTATTTTTTTTGTCTTTAGTCAATTCAGGAAACAAAAACCTTGTAATAATTAAAAACTTTTTGTTATTCACATTTTTTAAATTGGAGAAAAGACAATCAGACCATAATCAAAAATCTTGATTTCCATACCTTTCTTCATTCTTTCTATCTTTCTTTAATTCATTAACCTGGACTTGTCTATGTCACCCTATTATTAGAAACTTTCCCTCATCGTTCAGATTCCTTTCAACTTGATACCAGAGCCAGGAATCCAAGGTTCTGTATATAAGAGACTCCTCTGGGCTGCAGAAGACCCTAGGGCTATTCTTAATCAACCGCCTGAACTCAATAGACAGGGGTTTTGCATAACACAGTGTGAAAGGAAGTGTCTGGAAAAGACAGACAGGACCTTTGGATTACATTTCCAACATGGGGGCTTTGATACAGAGTTAAATATAGCTAGATGGGAGTAAAATCAAGAAAAGTCTTAATAGCATGTAACTCTTAACTGTCCTCTGCTTTCTAAAAAATCTTTTCTATATTCCAGCTTTAGGATTTTGAGTCCTATTCTTTGAAGAGTTCTGAAAGTAAAGGCAGTTTAATTAGATTAAGTTCAATGAAGCCCAATACTGATAAAATGCTGTAACTCTCTAATGAAGTTCACAACAAATTAAGTAATAAACGTGCACGTTTTTTTCTGAGAGATATTTAACCTCAAAAATACCTAACATTTTCTACTGTAAGGGTCAGCAAACTTCTAAAACTAAAGTGGGCTCAAGTGTCTTCAATGTGAGAGCAGCAGGCAGCTCTCAAAAGGAGAGGGCACTTAAGTAAGGCGGCAACATCTCGCTTCAACCAAGGGCTCTATCTGGAAAACACACTCACTTCATTAGACCCACCCCCTGCTCTGGAATTCAAACCACAGACTCCCAGGGAAAACTGTATATGTTAAAAGCTGTTCAAGTTTAACAGTTTACAGAGAAAAGCGACTTCCCCAGGAAACTCACCACCACGTCTCCCTCCTGTGGAAGGCTGTTTGCGGGCAGCCTGTTTTTCTCTTCATTGTTGTGGTACAGGGCTCCGTCATTTCTCATCACCAGACTGTGCACGTCTCGGCCAAGAGGAATCTGATTCAAGTTAACTTTCTGAGTTGCAACACCAATACCCCAGATTCCTAAAAACATAATAATTTAAATGCCCCCACAATGTGAAGAATGCGACTATAAATGGAGTTATTTTAAAAGGGAGCATAAGCTGTTTTTAAAAAGAAGTCTGTATTATCACTGTTTTCTAGTAATCTTAAAAAATCTTCTTTCAAAAGCAGTTTGCAAACCATACTATGTCCTCTATAGACATAATGCAGCCTAGCTGATAAGACCGTGGGCTCTGGAATCGTGTTGCCAAGCATTAAACCCTAACGTAGCTATCTCATTTTGGGCAAATTACTTACCCTCTTTCTGTTACCTTATCTCTGAACTGAGGGGAACAGTCGTCACCTCACAGAGTCATGAAAAGGCAGGACGAGGGGACGGTGTGAGTATCCCAGACAACGGGTGAGTAGAACATACCATAAATGTTCAAAAAATGCTAGCAATCATCAATAGTCTTTAAAAAGGACCTTTTAAAAAGCTACACATTGAATTTAAATGGCCTTAAGTTCCATTTCAAGTTCTACTTCTGAGAAGTGGGGAAATACCGTCTTCAGTTTTTGTATTTATAACAAGTACCAAATATGTGCCATGAACAATACCATGAACAAGAGAAAATTAATGATAAAATGCAAATCATTTCCTAACTCAATACCTTAAATTGGTATGTTTAAAATTTTCTGATCTAAGCTGACTTTTGAAGAAAGCAGCTCTCCTCTTAACCAGCCAAACCTAAATAAAGCTCTCAATTTTGTCTAAAACTGTTCCTTTTTCACTTTTTATCAAAATCGGTAGAAATTTTATAAAGACCATGTTGTCAATTAATTTTTCTAGGTTGAGTTAGACCATCAGGCAGTTGCATGTTGGGACTTTACTGTCTTGGCTTCCTAAATAATTTGGCCATGTAATTTTAACCTCCAAAGTGGGAAAATTTTGAGAATCTTGGGAGGCGAATTAGGGTACTAACTTCCCTGCAGGATCAAGGCTACCAACTCCAACAATGCATTTATTATAGAGACAGCGCTGAGGACAGTTCCCTTCACAGAAAATCCACATAAAAATTTGTATTAGGTTTAAAGATCAAGAAAATATTTGCTTCTCTTGAGAAAAAAGTATGTTATACTTGAGAACTGATTATAGTAAACAAGGACATTTTATAGCCAGTGGGTTAATATACAATGGAATGGATGACAGGTTTTTTCCACACACTTAAAAAAAAAAAATCAGTGCTTCAAATTAATTTATAAAATAAGCCTCAGAGGAGTACTTAGTATTAGTCAAGGCTAGTTGACAATAGTAGGAGTCACTTACTCCACTCTTTTCCTTTTTTTTTTTTTCAGTTTTTGGCCAGGGCCAGTTTGAACCCACCACCTCCAGTATATGGGGCCGGCGCCCTACTCCTTTGAGCCACAGGTGCCTCGAACCCTTTTCCTTTTCTATACTCAGATTACTCACATAGTATTTTACTGAAAGTTTCTTTATAATACAGCTTTTATTTAAAAAATTTACCCATATATAATACTGCCACAAGTTAACTAACCTATTATAATAATCATGTCTAACTGCTGTACATTCAAGAAACTCCAAACATTTAATAAGACAAGTAGAGGCTTAAGGCTTCTATCTGGCTTCTGATTCCGATGATTGCTTCAAGACACTGAATTAGGATATCGTAACAAGAGTTAAAAGAAAAAACTCAGTATCAAAAATTGATTTTATCCTAAAGTAAACAGCAAGAGTATATGCTATTTATATACTTGATCCTACACACTTGACTAAGGAAGAAAGTGCCTCTACAATCCCTTAATAAGACACCTGCCTTGTATTTATCCAGCATGTCCTTTCTTTAAAACACTTTCCTATGTATAGCTGCTGTGAGGCAGAAAAGGCAGCTGAACCTAATTTAACTAAATTAATTAATTCAACCACAATCACACAAACTAGGCCTAAAATCTAGGTCTTCTCAGTAAAGGGTTAGTGCTTTATTTCTTCCTGAATTGTTTTTATATATTAAAAATTACTCTTTGGGTGGGGGAGGGCAGAAGCAAGATGGCCAACTGGAGCCAGCTTTCCACAGAGACTTCTGTCCAGAAGGAGAGTTAAATGACAGAAGTTTAGCACGTAAGCTAATGGTTTGGAACTGAGCCAAGAGAGGTTGAAGAACACACATCAATCCTGCTAAGGTGAGCTACAACCTCAAGGAAACAAACAATAGGTACAAAATCCATCACCAAATGGACGGGAGTCCCCTCCCCTATGAGAACGGCTCATAGTATACTTTCTACAGAGTTCAGATATCCTCCTATTTTATCACACAGGAGAGACCCTCTAAAAACTGGAATTCCTTCCCCTACTAGTGTGCCATGGCACTCTCCCACTAGGCATAAAACTGTGTAAAACTGTATATATCTCTACCTGCAATTCTGAACTTCCAGCACTCCCCTCCACTCTCACCCCAAGGTCTGGAAGCCTGTCCCTCATGGAGTTGAGATTCTTGGGCGTTTTCTCAAAAGGTGTGGACAGGCATGGGATGTTGCAGGTCTGTGCTGATTCTGCAGCACAGGTGTAAAGAGAAGACAGTGGACTGAGGGAACCATACGGGAGAGGGAGAGGTGGTGCCCCGCAGCACAGAGCAGCAATGGCAGCGGCAGGAACAATAGGGCTCACACACCTGGGGATATTTTGGAGAGACACTCCCTGTCTCTCTGGGCAACCAGAGAAAGCCAGGCATCTTCTCTGGTGGCAGCAACTGGCAAAACAGATCTGGGATGGAAACGTAGGCCCTGTGAGAAAAGGGTAGACCTGAGGGTGAGAGGGAGGACCTAAGACCTAAGCATGAGCTCTAACTGCGCCAGCCCCAACACAGAGTGCAGCAGAGACAGACACGCCAACTCTGGGCAGTGGCACAGACTGGGGCTGAGACTCAGTTTCTGTGAACTCAAACAGCACCTGGTCCACAGGGGAACACAGCTGGGACAGAAGCATAAATTCTGTGAAAATTTAAGTGTCAGCAACATCAATCAGGGGCAGGGCTGCAACTGAGTGAACGGCCCCAGCTTCCATTAACTACCTGAGATTGTCAGGCCTCAGCTTCCCCTGCTGGATAGTGGCAGAGTGTGGCGGCCTCACTGAGGAGACATAGATCTCCCTTTGACTCAGGCAGGAGCAAACCCCTGGAGCATCTGCTCATTGGAGGGAACTGGGTCACAGCCCTGTGGGGTTACCAGTGACTGAGTGTGACAGAGGTGCAAGGTGGGAGAAGGAGGCATCAATTTTCCCAGACTAATTCATTTGCTGGGTGGGTCCTTTGACTCCACGGAGCACCGGAGGGAGTCATACTCAAGCTGTCAGCAGATCCCTGCTATCTAGTTGCTGGAGACCTTTGGAACTCTCCCACTTGAGACCAGGTGCTGACTGGGAAAATTGATTTGGATCTCTTAAACTGGGCCAATCATCTCAGGACTATCCAAAGTGGCACACTGGGTATGTGGTTGTGGGAAGGTTTGATTTTCCTTTTCCAATTGTTGCCTGTGGGGAGCGGGGTGACTTCATTGGTGGTATTTCTACACAGCTGAGACTTCAACCCAGAGAAACTGATTCACTAAGGTAAGAGAGACCAGCTAAAAACAAGACAGAGCAGCTTAGCCCCACCACACCAAGCACATCCCCAGTGTCTCAGGCCGTAGGGCTGTACAGGTCCTTTGCAAAGCTCTAGGGGAAAAGGTACAGGCACCAGTCCTAGCTCTTGGGCAAAGGGATGGTTAATCACCACTACAGGAGCCCCAACCCAACTTCACCTTATCTGCTCATCTAGCCAAACGGTGTAAAATCATGGGATGGAATCAGCGGGAAACGTCCAGTAACATGAATAACCAGAGCAGATCAACTCCCCCAAGGAATGACATGGCAGACACAACTGAAGATCCCATTCATAAACAGATGGCTGAGATGTCAGAAATCGAATTCAGAATTTGGATCGCAAATAAGATTAATAGAATGAATTGCAAATAAGATCAATAGAATGAAGGTAAAGTTGGAATTAGAAATTCAAGGAGCATTTCAAAAGTTGTCTCAAGAATTTGATGAATTCAAAGACAAAATCCCCAAAGATTTTGACACATTGAGACAAGAACTTGGAGCCATCAAAGATCTGAGAAATACAGTAGGATCCCTCAGTAACAGAATGGAGCAAGCAGAAGAAAGGATTTCTCACATAAGACAAAGCTTTTGAATGCTCCCAAATGCTTAAAGAGGAAGAGAAGTGGAGAGCAAAAATGGATCATTCTCTCAGAGAGTTCTGGGGTAATTCAAACAAAACCAATATTCGCCTTATCAGAATTTCTGAGTGCGACGAGGTTGCTTTGAAAGGCACAGATACTCTACTTCATGAGATAATGAAGGAGAACTTTGCAGACATGCCAAGAGATTCTGAAATTCAGATAGCAGACAGTTTCAGAACCCAAACAAGATTCAACCCAAATAAGACATATCCTAGACACATAATAATTAACTTCACTGAAGTTAATATGAAGGAGAAAATTCTGCAGGCAGCCAGGTGTAAGAAAACCATAACTTACATGGGGAAGAATATTAGAATGACTGCAGATCTCTCTGCTGAAACCTTTCAAACTAGAAGAGGGTAGCCATAGACTTTTAATCTCCTAAAACAAAATAACTTTCAACCCAGGATCCTGTATCCAGCTAAAGTGAGTTTCATTTATGATGGAGAAATTAAATACTTTAATGACATTCACATGTTGAAGAAATTTGCCATAACTAAACCAGCTCTCCAGCATATTCTCAGACCTATACTCCATAATGACTAGAGCAATCCTCCACCACCAAAGTAAACTCACTCAGAAACTGTCGATCAAATTCTAACTTCCACAGTGGAGAAAGGATAAAAATGTCCACTGGACTTTCAAAAAACTCAATACCCAAAATTCTACCAGGCTTATCAATATTTACCATTAATGTGAATGGCTTAAATTTTCCTTTAAAGAGGCACAGGTTGGCTGACTGGATACAAAAACTCGGGCCAGATATCTACTGAATAGAAGAATCTCATCTTACCTTAAAAGATAAATATAGACTCAGGGTGAAGGGATAGTCATCTATATTTAGGCAAATGGAAATCAGAAAAAAGCAGGTATTGCAATTTTATTTGCAGATCCAATAGGCTTTAAACCAACACAATTAAGGAAAGATAAGTATGGTCACTTCATACTTGTTAAGGGTAACACTGAACATGATGAGATTTCAATTATTAACATTTATGCACCGAACCAGAATGTGCCTCAATTTATAAGAGAGACTCTAACAGACATGAGCAACTTGATTTCCTCCAGCTCCACAATAGTGGGAGATTTTAACACTCCTTTAGCAATGTTGGATAGATCCTGCAATAAGAAGCTAAGCAAAGAAATTTTAGACTTAAACTTAACCATTCAACAATTGGATTTAACAGACATCTACAGAATACTTCATCCTAACAAAACTGAATACACATTCTTTTCATCAGCCCATGGAACATACTCCAAAATCAATCAGATCTTAGGTCACGAGTCTAACCTCAAGAAATTTAAAAGAATAGAAATTATTCCTTGCATCTTCTTGGACCATCATGGAATAAAAGTGGAACTCAGTAACAACAGGAATCTGCATACTCATACAAAAACATGGGAACTAAATAACCTTATGCTGAATGATGTCTGGGTCATAGACGAGATTAAGAAGGAAATTACCAAATTTTTGGAACAAAATGATAATGAAGACATGAATTATCAGAACCTCTGGGATACCACAAAGGCAGTCCTAAGACGGAAATTTATACCACTGTAAGCCTTCCTCAAGAGAATGGAAAGAGAGGAAGTTAACAACTTAATGGGACATCTCAAGCAATTGGAAAAGGAAGAACATTCCAATCCCAAACCAGGCAGAAGAAAAGAAATAACCAAAAATAGAGCAGAATTAAATGACATTGAAAACAAAAGGATTATACAACAGATCAATAAATCAAAAAGCTGGCTTTTTGAAAAGGTCAATAAAATAGATAAACCTCTGGCTAACTTAACCTGGAGGAAAAAAAAGAATAAAATCTCGAATTTCATCAATCAGAAATGGTAAAGATGAAATAACAACAGACTCCTCAGAAATTCAAAAAATCCTTAATGAATATTACAAGAAACTCTACTCTCAGAAATATGAAAATCTAAAGGAAACAGACCAATACTAGGAAGCACACCACCTTCCTAGACTTAGCCATAATGAAGTGGAAATGTCGAACAGGCCTATTCTGAAATAGCATCAATTACACTATATCTCCCTGAAAAGAAAAGCCCAGGACCAGATGACTTCACATCAAAATTCTACCAAACCTTTAAAGAGTAACTAGTATCTATATTATTCAACCTTTTCCAAAATATAGAAAAAGGAATACTACCCAACACATTCTATGAAGTAAACATCATTTTGATCCCCAAACCAGGAAAAGACCCAACAAGAAAAGAAAATTATAGACCAATATCACTAATGAATATTGGTGCAAAAATATTCAACAAGATCCTAGCAAACAGAATCCAGCAACACATCAAACAAATTATACACCATGACCAAGTGGGTTTTATCCCA
>CAUYRH010023204.1:0-22987 GCA_963574655.1 Perodicticus potto
AATGGAAGAAAAAGTATCCGATGTACTTAGCCCTACTGTGAAACCAACTTATAGCTTTCATATGAAGGCTATAACCCAATTATAGCCCAAGAATATGGGGAAAGGGGAGAGGGAGAGGAGGGGAGAGGGAGAATGGGTGGAGGGAGAGTAATTGGTGGAACCCACACCTATGGTGCATCTTACAAGGGTACATGTGAAATTTACTAAATGTAGAATATAAATGTCTTAACACAGCAATTATGAGGGTGCTGTGAAGGCTATGTTAACCAGTTTGATGAAAATATTTCAGATTGTATATAAAACCAGCACATTGTATCCCATAATTGCATTAATGTACACAGCTATGATTTAATAAAAAAAAATAAATAAATAATAAAAATAAAAATAAAGAACAACAAACGAGTAGATTAAGTCAGGCATAGTGGCTCATGCCAGTAATCCTAGCACTCTCGGAGGCCAAGGCAGGTGGATTTCATGATCTCAGGAATTGGAGACCAGTTCTATTTTTAAAAAATAGAAAATTGCCAGGCATTGTGGTGGGTGCCTGTAGTCCCAGCTGCTGGGGAGGCTGAGGCAAGAGAATAGCTTGAGCCCAAGAGTTAGAGGTTCCTGTGAGCTACGACAATGACTCTGTCTCCAAGAAAAAGCCACCACAAATGAATATGTTAAGATTTAAATGCAGAGTCAGACCTATAAAACTTAATTTAATTTACTTAATATTGAGCAGATATGTTATATTTTAAAATATTTTAATTGAGTTTAAAAATAAATTAATTATAGGCTAGTATGAAGTATTCTATGCATTAAAAAATGGCAAATACAAATTTTCACTGGAGTGATGAGGGGAGGCTAATGAAAGGAGGCAGTATTTGATCTGAGGATCAAAAGGTAGGCAATATTGCCTCTAGGGAGATAAGGCAGCTAGGAATTCTAAGCAGAGTATAAAGGCTGCCAGAGCCAAGCCCCCGGGGACACCAATGTAGTGAAGGGGCTGCAGGAAAGGTGAGTGCCGGGTAAGTCTGGAAGCAATTGAGGGCATGGGGCCGAAGTGTAGAGGACGTGAGGCCCAGCAGGGTGAGTACGGTAGACTGGGCAAAGGGGAGCTATTGATGGTTTTTCAACAAGGAAGAGACCCTATCAAAGTTACGCTTTAGGAAGATCAATCTGGCCATAGCATGCATAGAATGGATTATTTTAATCAGATAAAAAGAAATGAGGCCAGAAAAGGATGTTCAAAGAGTTAGAAAAGAAAGGCAGAGGGGTAGACATTTCAGAAGGAAAAATGACAGATGTAAAAGCAATTTGGACGGAAGTGGGAAGTAATGAGGAAGAGAAAGGGAAGGACACTGTATGTATGTCACATAAATTAGACACAGTACCCCGAGGGCTTACAAAAACCATATAGATGTTGTAATGATCTCTACTTAGAGCTATATTTGGAACGAACAATTGTTTTGTAGTTAAGACACAAAGGAAAAGAAATTTCAGAGACAAGCAAGTCTCTGGTCTGGAAAGGAATACAATCTTGGAGTTTTAAAACTTTTTCAAGGACAGGATGGAAAAAGAAAGGAAGTCATATTTTGTTTAATTTTAGAACAAAATACTATATATATATATAGTATTTATATATATATAATTTATATATATATAAACTATACCTCAGTGAAGTCTATACAAATTTTTTTTTTTTTTTGAGACACAGCCTCAAGCTGTTGCCCTAGATAGAGTGCTGTGGCATCACAGCTCACAGCAACCTCCAACTCCTGGGCTCAAGCAAGTCTCCTGCCTCAGCCTCCCCAGTTGCTGGGACTACAGGCGCCCGGCACAATGCCTGGCTATTTTTTGGTTGTAGTTGTCATTGTTGCTTGGCGGGCCTGGGCTGGATTCAAACCCACCAGCTCAGGTGTATGTGGCTGGCACCTTAGCCGCTTGAGCCAGAGGCCAGTATATACAAATTTTGTCTCAAACAAGTTTATTCTAAAAATTTAAGCAAAGAAAATAAATCAAATCATGAAAGCATCATGACTGCACATGGCTAGAGAGAGGGTGGGGAGCCAATGCTGCTTAGAGTAAGTTGAATATTCATTTTAATTGGATCCATGTCATTTGTCTAAAAAGCTACCGTTCATATCCAGAGTATTCACAATCACTGTAAGACACCAAAGCCAGGGCTTGGGGCACCAGGGCACCAGAATCTCATTGTATCATCTGCCCACTGAACATTTGACAACATAGTAACAGAATTTGCAAAATGCTTGTGAGGCACTATGAGGTAATAAGCTGTAGAAATGGTTGTATTGATCACTCACTTGCTCTTTAGAGACATGAGATCACCTCCCTCTATGCTCCATGTCATCTCATGCCTACTGTTCCCTTCCGGCATCTTGCTATATTCTTCTAGCTGAATGATGGGAATCTTTAGATAAAAAGAAACACAAGCCTTCATCATCCTTCTCGCAGCCCTCCAATATTCTTTTGGTTTTAGAAGTGCAGGCAAAAACCATCGGGACTCTAATTTCATATTTTATGTGCTACAAGGATCACAATAAAAATCTCTGGTAAGCTTGGAGGTTTAATGTTCACCTCTTTTTCCCAGTCTTTCACTTGGATTGTTTGATGAGCCTCCAAAAAATATCTCTGATCTGAAACCAAACCCGGATGGAAATTTTTCCTGGCCTGCGTCCATCTGGTTGGCCACCTGTTTCTCTCCATGCTAATGCAGGAAGGGGATGTAAGAAAACTGAAGGTGTTGGCTCAGAGCCTCAGAGGTGTGGGGAAGGTGGCTTTTAAAATAATCATTCCATATTCGCATGCCTCAATGTCACCTTCATTACTTGGAAATGCAAAGGACTCCAACAATGTTTATTAAAAAAAAAAAAAAAGAATATCAGGATACATACCAAAATTTCAGAACTGGAAGTCTCCTTGCAAGCCATTTATTTTAAAGTCACATTTCATAACTTAGACAAGTGAGATCCAAAAAATCAGTTACACTTTAAAATCAACATATTTAAACTGAAGAGGTTTTCTTTTTTAAGGTAGAGAAATACTCGTGAAAGAACAAAACCCCAAAAGAAAGGTGGATTTGAGCAAATCAAACTTTTAGAATTGAAAAATATGGTTATTGGGAGAATAAACTAATAAACATTTGAAGAGATAAACTAATAAATATTTGAAAAGAGATAAATTATAAACTCTGTAGTTGATAATGCAACAGAGTGAGGGAAGGGAAAAGGGAATGAGAAAACTAATGTAATGTTCTTTGCTTAGGCTTTAAATCTCATATTCCTAATAATGCAAAAAGTGATGGTGAACAAAGAAATTGGTAAATACAAAGGTAATTCAAAGATGGTGTTAACTCTAAAAATTAATCCTACTAATAATGACTGATTAAGAGGGGAGTAAAAACTAGATATAAATATTGTCAAATGCCACTCTTTTCAGTGATGGAAATATTCGATTTCTGCTCTATCCAATATGGTAGCCATTAACCACATTAACTATTGACCATTGGAAATGTGGTTATGCAACTAAGGATAAAAAATTTAATTTTATTTAATACTGACTAATTTAAATTTAAATAGACATATGTGGCTAGCATCTACTATATTGGACAGCACAAGACAATAATAACATGGCAAGTGGCTAGAGCCAATTAAAGCTAAATATTCTAAGGTCTTCATATTATCTGGGAGGAAAATGGAGATTTTGAAGGCAGTCATTCACATCAAAAATTCAAGAATAAGAACTAGAAAAATTGAAATAGAATGAATTATTTCCAAAGTAGTAGAGAGAAAAGAATAAAGAAAACACTATCAATATACAGAAACCAGGAAAAGAAGTAGAAAAAATAAATCAAAGAAAAACGTGGTAAACTGGCTCGGCACCTGTGGCTCAACGGGCTAAGGTGCCAGCCACATACACCTGAGCTCGTGGGTTCGAATCCAGCCCAGGCCCACCAAACAACAATGACGGCTGCAACCAAAAAATGGCCGGGCGTTTTGGCAGACCCCTGTAGTCCCAGCTACTTGGGAGGTGGAGGCAAGGGACTCGCTTGAGCCAAGGAATTGGAGGTTGCTGTGAGCTGTGATGCCATGGCACTCTACCCAGGGTGACAGCTTGAGGCTCTGTCTCAAAAAAAAAAAAAAAAACATGGTAAATAAAAAAGCACAAGAAGGCTGGGTGCAGTGGCTTGCGCTTATAATCCTAGAACTCTGGGAGGCTGAGGGGGGCAGATTGCCTGAGCTCAGGAGTTCCAGACCAGCCCGAGCTAGAACAAGACCCCACCACTAAAAAATAGCTGGGTGATATGGCAGGCACCTGTAATCCCAGCTACTTTGAAGGGTGAGACAAGAGAATAAGTTGAGCCCAATAGGGGTTGGTGTGAGCATGACACCACAGCATTCTACCAGGGGTGACAAAGTGAGACTCTGTCTCTAAATAAATAATAAAGAGTTTGAGGTTGCTATGAGCTATAATGCCACAGCACTCTATCAAGGATGACAAAGCAAGACTCTGTTTGAAAAAAACAAACAAAAAAAAGGAAATATAATAGAAACAAATAAGAAGTAAACTGATTTATTCCTGTAATGGAATACAGAAGTTTAGTGGAACTATCAGAATATAAATGTCTTAACACAATAACTAAGAAAATACCATGAAGGCTATGTTAACCAAGGCTATGTTGGATGAAAATATTTCAAATTACATATAAAACCAGCACATTATACCCCACAATTGCATTAGTGTACACAGCTATGATTTAATTTAGAAAAAAAAGAGAACGCTGAATGAAAAAATTTAAGTAGCAAAAGATAGGTACAGTATTACACCTTTTATATAGAGTTTCAAATCATACAAACTTACCTTTTTATTAATATAAAAATACAGCATGATATAACAATATGTATAGATGGATGAAACAAACCCACTTCTGGAAGAGGGGCAAAAGAAGGGCCATGGATCTTTAGTTGAATGTGAATATTTTATTAAAAAAATATTTGAAGCAAATATGATAGTTAATATATACAAAATCTGGGTACTGACTATGGGTTTCAAACTATTTCCTGTTTGAAACTAATAATAGTTTTGAGTTATTATCTTTCATAAGTAAATATTAAAATTAAAAAGAAACACTTTAGGATGAACCATCCCAATACTTTCATCTTTTCTTCGTGTTGGCCTATTTCTCTTTGAATGGTTTAGATCTTAGGAATTAATCTTGATTTATTTCTTGTTACTTAAGAAACTATTGTTCACAAAATAATAATCTAACATAGTGAGGTCACCCCTCAGCAGAAAACTAAGGAGCTGGGTACCCCAGTTCCATGGGAGAAGAGGACTTGGCAACTTACAGTGGTTCCCCCTCATCCACAGTGATACATTCCAAGAACCCCAGAGGATGCTGAGAACAGCAGAAAGTATTGAACGCTACATGCGTGTATACCAGGCTTCTTCCTGTACACATATGCCTATGATAGAGTTTAATTTATAACTTAAAGAGGTTAGAATAATAAAATACTGTAGTATAAAACAATTATAACAATATGCCAGCATCACTGCTCTTGCATTTTGGGGCCCTTATTAAATAAAACAAGGATTACTTGAATACAGATACTGTGTTACTGGGACACAGTGATCTGAGGACAGAGAGGGGTAAGAAATGATTCATCTCCAGGGTGGAATGGGGGGGGGACAGTAAGAGGTTTCATCTTGCTGCTTCAGAACAACATGCAATTTAAAACCTAAGAATTATTCCTGAAATTTTCCAATGAATATTTTCAGAGCTCAGGTAACAAAAACTGGGAGAAGTAAAACTCAGGATAAGGGAAGACTTAAAACCCTGGATAAGGGGAGAGTCCTGTAGTATTTACCATTTTCTAGTAGTGGGACTGAGTGCCCTTGGATGCCATTGGATGGCAGTAGGGGAAGGAGAGGGAAAGGGAGAAGAAAAGAAAAGAAGATGAGGAGAGAGGGACAGAGAGAAGGAGAAAGGGGGGCTCCGAATTGCCTTTGCTCATAAAGGAACCACCAGCAGCACGCCCCTGTAGAAGAAAGCAGGATGGAACAACCTCGTGTCCTTGGTTTGACATTTTTCCTTGGGCACTTCTTTTATCATATTCCAATTAGAGTTTATGTCTGTCTCCTCAGTGAACCGTGTCTTATTCTATTAATACTTCCTACTCTGATGCTTAACACAGCGCCTGACATTGAGGAGGCCTTAATGAATGTCTGTTGAATTGACATCAAGACATCAAACACACAACTTCAGGTCCTAATTGATTTCTCAGGCTTTTGTTCCCATTTACACAGCTTCCTCTTAATCTGTAAGCCCTCCAAGCCTTTCTCCTTTGCTTCATCACATGTGTGGGTCTCTTTTTAGGCCCTTGAAGTTAGAAAGCTTTATGTTTTGTCTATCTTTGGCTCTAACCAGTTTTTAGGTTGCCCACTGGGTGCATTGTCCGGAAAATGAAGGAGACAGACTGGGAATAGTGTGTGGTGACAGTAATTTTCTAGGGCTTCTGGAATGGCACAGATTTCTGAGCCCGACTTTTCATGCTTTGTGAGATCTTTGACAGGATCAGTCAAAAGGATGGAGGAGAGGGTTGTGGCACTTCCTGACACCTAGTTTTCCAACCCTTCCCACCCTGCTTTGCCCAGAATGAAGCCGGGGCGGGGGCAGAGGGAGAGAGGGTCCTATGAGCATTCCGTGACACCCAGCCCCAGCCTTGCTGAGCCAGTCCTGGTCTTCATGATGGCACGCCTCTCTTTACAAGAGAAATCAGCTGTGCATACAGGTGTGGGTGGTTCCGTCCTAACAGAGAAAGCAGTCTGGCCTGGCGGGCTATTTCTGTCATCTGTGCTGCAGGAGCCAGTCTGTTCTGTTCGGTTGTGGCTCAAGGGATTTCCTAACAAAGACTCTGGGTGCAACCAGTTTCAGGAGGGCAGCTGGCCCCACCTGGAGCCTGCTTCCTCATTGGCCATTGCAGAAGACCTGCTGGCCTGTCCGAGCTGGGCTGTTTGGGAGCCATGTGGAAGTGGAGACAAGGAAGGAGGACGGCTGAGTGACCCTCGGGTATTTCCAGTTTCTGGATATGGCAGTGAGGCAGAGCCACCTGCGGCTCACTGAGAGGAAGTCTGCTGTCTTCTTCAAAAGAGGACAACAGGCCCATACTTCTCTCTCCCTGTCAACAGATTAGGGTGGCTGTGGTTCACCAAACAGACTCTTCATGTGACAGCCAGTCTCACTGGATTCTGGACAGGTCTAGGATCTCTGGGTGGGTCAGCTGGATGAATGACAGCCAAGAGAACAGCTCTCTGGTTCCATCCCTCCCTGCATAAGCAGAGCACAAGGGCCTAGGACATTAGCAAGCTCAACCACCTTGGAGCCTCCATGGCAGCATCTGCTGTCCTGGGAGCATCCCCGATGACTGCCAGCAGTTAAAGGGGCACAAAAAGCAGCAGTCTCAGCAAATGGCAGCAGTGAGGGCTTCCCTGGCAGTCTCCTCAATAGCATTATCCTCACCTATTGCCTGAACAGCCACTCTCTGAATAGAGGTTGAAATAGGGTGCAGGGCCTTTCATGGCAAGCCCAGCCTAGCTAAGGTCCACCCTGGTCCTTCCACTGCTCACCAGGTTATAAAGAAAAAAGAGAAATCCTCCAGACTTCCAGCCCCACAGCCTCCTGCCTGCTCCAGTAGGAAGGTTGTGCAGCAGAATTCCCAGGTGGCACAGAGGGCTTGCCCAGACACTGTGCCAATGGGCTTGACCAAACTTTAGCCTGGCTTCTGCCTGCAGTAGGCTCTATCTCTGCCTTAGTCAGTTCATGCTGCCCTAACAAAGTATCTGAGACCGGGGAACATATACCAAACAGAAATTTATTTCTGTGTGGTTCTGGGACTGGGAAGCCCAAGTCAAGGTGCTGACAGGTTCAGTGTGTGGCAAGGGCCCAAGTCTTTGCTTCCAACGTGAAGTAAAGACTTCACATGACAGAGGGCAGAGAATGGCAAAAGGGCATGATCATTAGTTTCCTCCAGCCCTTTGATAAAGTCACAAATGCTGTTTATGCCGGCTCCCTCGTGGATTAATCACTGCCTAAACACCCCACCTCTTAGTGCTAGTACATTGTCAATTAAGTTGCAACACGTGAACGTGGAGGGGCATTCAGACTGTGGCAGTCTCAAAAGGTGGTCCTAGCCCCCATGCTGAGTCTTTGCTAAAGAAAACACAATGCTGCCTACTGCAAAGTGCCATTTGTCCCAATCCACATTGCCAAGTGATTTTCCACTCACTCCTTCCATAATTTTTTCATTCTTCCCAAGTCCCCTAGCTAGCCCTTCTGAGATCAGGTGAGGTTGGGTTCATTCAGGGTGCTATGGCCATAGATGCTGAGCCCTTCTTTGTCTTCTCTTACTTCCTTAAAGCCCCTTTTGGTTAACTCTCTGTTCTCCCTCTCAAATGCCTAGTTACCTTTGTCTTAGTTGGAGTTGAGCATAGTTTGTACTGGAGTTTCTTTTCCCTACTGCAGTAGTCTAAATAAAATCTGCCTTGCTGTCTTTAACAAGTGACTGGTGCTATTTCTTTTGGACAAGAATAGCCTGGGATTTCTACCATGAACTCAGCCCTTACACCTGCAGGTCAGGAGCCAATGGGACCATACCAGGACCAATAGCAGGATCCATGTGGGCTCCCTGGGCCCTGGGAGAGATCTGGCACCTGTTCGCCACCATGGAAGAGCCAACTATCAAGAAGCACTTGAACACAGTTCACTGCAACACCCTACTCATGACCTAATCATTTCCCAAAGGTCCGACCTCTTAATAATTTTCACCTTGGAGGGTAGGTTTCAACACAAAAGTTTTCAGGGGACACAAACGTTCAAACCATACATTCAGACCATAGCATGATTAAACAATTTTGCCCACTCTTTCTAGCCCGTGGTAATGAAACATCATTTACTTTACGTATACACTATTGACATATACAGTCTATATGAAGGATGTATGAATTTGAATATTTTAGAGTCTTCACATTATTGGAATCATACAGTATTTGACCTTATGTGATTGCTTTATTTCATTTAATATAATGTCCTCAAGATTCATCCATATTGTAGCATGTCACAAGATTTCCTTCCCCTTTTTAAGGCCACGTAGTATTCCACTGTGTGTGGGTACTAGATCTTATCCACCCATTCATCCACCAGTGGACATTTGGGTTGCTTCCACCTCTTGGCTATTGTATCTCTTTAACATCCTGTTTTCAATTCTTTTAGATTTATATCCAGAAGTGGGATTGCTGCTTAGTCTATTGTTAACTTTTCAAGGAACCACAATACTTTTGCCCAAAAACGATGGGCATTTTGATCACTAGTGAATACCCTATACTTAATACCACACCGGGGATAAAATAGATCCTCAAATATCTCTTGAATGCACAAACAATAACAGAAGGGATGTGGGTAATGAAATGGCAGACTTGGCCTTTCTTGGTTAAGACCTGGTCACAATCATTAGAAACATCGATCCTATGCTTTAAGGCTGAGACAGAATGAAACATAAGGAAAAAACCAAAACATTCACTGCTTTCACATAAGGATCTTTTTATTAAAGCCCTAAATTTCTTTGCCTTTTATTCACCTTGTTGTCTACCCCTTTTATCTGTTCAATTTTCATATTCCTCCTAAAATTGGGGCAGGACACCTCAGTGTGTGCAGAGTAGCCCAGCACACACCATGAAGCTATGTTTAGTCCCCAACCTCTCCCTCTGTGCTCTCTTTCAGCACCTCTTCCAGGTCAGGTTTGTTTTCCAGAAGGTGCTGGAGGGAGCACAGATGGCATCCACAGCCTCATGGAAGGGGTGCCCCATGGTAGGTCTCCTCACCCTGGAGAACTCTGCTACAAGCACAGAGTCACCAGGGAAGCCAGACTACTTCCTGTGGGTGGCTTCCTCTTAAAGATGTGGGGTCAGCTCTTCACAGATGTACTAAAATGTCTCCTAAGACAAACAGAAGGCTTGCCTCCAACTCCTGGGGAGACATCTGCCCACTTGGAGGTCCTGCCAAGGATGGAACAGTGTGGGGAGAGCCCTGGTCCTAATGGGCTCTTCTTCTAAGAGAGCAGGTGTCCGTGGCTCTATGAGCAGAGCAGACAACCCACTTGGGTCCTCCAGGCACAGGGATGAGTTGATTCAGATTCTGCATGGCCTGCAGGGAAGCCGCCTCCCTCTCAGTCACAGCAGAGCAGCAATGGCCCCCCTTTGCTGGACAACTTATGCAAGAAGTTGTAGCCCCTCCTGAGCTTGCTGAATAGAGCACATTATGGGGGTTGTGGATGCCATTGGGCTGATTGGGTACAGTGATGTTTGGTGTGTGTGCCTTTCCTAATGAAGGTCAAGGAAATTCTGCCCAGATAAGTGTGGTACAGGAAGCTCAGGGTTGAGTTAGCTGGTGAATATCAGGCCTTCCATTATGAACTGACACTTGCATCTGGATAACCATGTACAAACATCTTCCACATTTTCTTACAGACTCAGGCAGCAATCCAAGAGCCAGGATGAAGCAGCTCAGAGTAAACAAGACTAGTTCTTAGGGTATGTATTGGTTTGCAATATTTCCTTCACAGACTTCTTCTCCTTAATGACTCCTGCTAAAGGACTTTTCATTTTTCTTGGCCTTCTGACTCTCTTCACCAAACACACATATTGGCCAAATTTGACAGGAAGTTCCTGCCCATACACTAAAGTCAAGGAGTACCCTGAAGGACCAAGTCAGTTTTGCTTGCCCTAATTATCTATCTGGGGCTCCCACAGGGCACATAAGGATATGAAAAGTTATCTTTCTTTCTTCTCTTTTCTTTCCTTTTTTTTTTTTTTCTTTGACAAAAAGATAAGATCCCTTTTGATTTTGGAACCCTGACTTTTAGTTAAAAATTTCACTCAGGGTTTTTTTTTTTTTTTTTTAAGAGACAGAGTCTCACTTTATCACCCTCGGTACAGTGCCGTGGTATCACAACACAGCTCACAGCAACCTCCAACTCCTGGGCTTAGGTGATTCTCTTGCCTCAGCCTCCCAAGTAACTGAGACTACAAGCGCCTGCCACAATGCCTGGCTATTTTTTTTAATTTTTCATTTATTTTTTAAGATGGGGGTCTCAATCTGTTGCTTGGGCTAGTATGCATCAAAGCTCACTGCAGCCTCCAAAGCCTGGGCTCAAGTGATCCTCCTGCTTTAGACTCCCAAATAGCTGGAACTACAGGTGTACCCCACCATTCCCAGCTAATTTTTGAAAAATTTTTTAAGAGATTTGCTCTTGCTACATTGCTCAGCATGGTCTCGAACTTCTGACCTCATTAGATCCTCCTGCTTCAGCCTCCCAAAGTGTTGGCCTTACAGGTGATAAGAGCCACCATGAGAAACCAAGTCAGTTTTACTTGCCCTCTGGTGCTCCACATAGAATCCTCAGTCTGGATATCAGCTTCCTTATTATGAAAAAGGATCTATGTCACAGGAGTGGAAAAAAAATCTCTAAGGACAGATCAATTATTTCTTAGAGTTTTCAGAATGCAAAAACCACAAGGAAGAATGGACTTAAACATTAGCACTGGACATTTCTGATCTCAGAGCTCCAGCATTGCCAAGTCACTTGGAGTGCCTTATCAGCTGCCTGCTGCTAGAATTAAGAGGCTGCAAAGAACTTCACAAACCACTGCAAGGCTTCTTCCTCTATACTGCAAACCTCTCCTGCTGTTTCCTTCCTAATGCAAAGCTACTTTCATAATATCATGATGTGGTTTGGGGCTATTCTTTCTGAAAAAGCTAGTGTCTGTCCAAAACAGGATTAGGAGTAAAAGATGTGTCTATGTATTAGCTCCATGGGCTGTGTGACCTTAGGAAAGTTACCTTCCTTCTCTGTTTCAAATGTTCTTCTTATAAAACTAAGGTCCTTTACTGCTCTAACATCCTCAGGTTGATTTAAAAGGCCAGATCTCACAGGATGTCAGCTAAGATGGCTATAGCCCAGCATCTTAAGAGATTGTTTTAAAGGCAGTAAAACAAATAATGGTAAATATTATGAATGCAACAATGCATTCCACAAATATTTATTGAGCCTTTTTATGTACTAGGAATTATGATCAGCACAGGAGATAAGTGAGATAGCCGTTACAAATCCAAAATTGCATGTTGGTTATTGGATCACAGCTTGAAAAAAAGGATACACGGTACCTTTGTCATTTCTTTCTTGATAGCAGCTACCTAGGAAGCTGGAAGTCTGTACTTATTAACTGCAGATTCGTGACTTGGGCAGGACTTGGCAGTTTAATGATTTACGTGAATCCTTTCATGTAGTAATTAAACACATTTTCTAAAACTCTATCTGGGTGGGAAAGAGTTTATTAGTCACTGCCACAATCTAGGGGCATACTGTAGTCTCATCACAACTGTATACTCCCTGTTCACCTATCTGGAAAAGGACTCTTTACTAAACTTTCTGGCATCCTCCACCTGAAAATTACAACTGAGCCAACCAGGGATCAACAGGAAGTGTGTTTCTGTTCTACTTTGCCCTCTGATTTCCTTTGATGTAAGACATCTTTGTGGTCATTGTTAACAATATCTTGTCCACAACTCTGTGCCAGTGAGTTCGTGGGCCTCCTTAGCTATTATTCCCTCGGCCTGCGGTCTCAGATGGACATCTTTTCACAAAGCCGGTTCAACTTCCTCTAAACAGTTCTTGACCCATCTTCCTGGACCCCCATGAGGAGAGAAGGAGAAAGAGGGGTTCACAGCTGATTCTCCCCGCCCCCTTGTCTACCTGTGATCCAGTCGTGCTGCTGCTAACAAGACACTTTCTAAGATTACTCGGTTGGTAAATAAGAGGGGAAATGAGGGCTTCCTGCTTCAGGGATCTCCCTCCCCCGCAAACACCCTCCACCTCTAACAAAAAATAAAGGAGAGAAGAGGATGAAGGCAGTTTGAGAACTTTATTTGTCCCACTTGGGTCTGAAGTTCCTCTCGCAGTAACTGGTCCCCAGATCCCCTTTAGCCACTGTCATCGCTCCCTTCTCCCAAGGCTGCTCTCCCTGTCCCCGAGTTACCGCCCTCCCGTGGTTCCTAAAGGGAAGGGTGTCTTCTTAAACGTGAAGCCCTCGTTTGTTAAGGACATCTGGCAAGGCCCAGACGAAATCTGGACTGACCCTAACGTCCCACTTCCCTGCCTCCCTGGTTCTCACCGGAGAAGCGTTTCTGTTCTCTGAACTTGACTTTGGGGTTCAGGAAGGAGGCAGGTGGCTGTCCCTGCCCACCTCTAGGGCACTGTGAGCTGGGCGTCTGCGAGGTGTGCACCCCCATGCCACACATATCCCGCATCCCCGGGTGCCTGGGCGCCCCACAAACCCCCGGACACACAGACTCACAGTCCGGCGCCCGCAGGAGCCGGGGCGGACCCATCGCGTGCACCGCGGCCGCGGACGGAGCGCCCTCCGCGGGCTCCCTCCCTCTCTCCGCCCCCGCCCGCCCGCCCGCCGCTTCCTCTAAGCCGCTTTACCTTTTTTTTTTTCTTTGAGACAGTCTCACTCAGTCGCCCTGGGGTTGAGTGCGTGGTGTTTCACCATTTTAAAGTAACTTCTCTCCCACTCCCTCTCTCTCTCTCTCTCTCTCTCTCTTTCTCTCTCTCTCTCTCCTCTCTCTCCTCTCTCTCCTCTCTCTCTCTCTCTCTTTCTCTCTCTCTCTCCTCTCTCTCCTCTCTCTCCTCTCTCTCCTCTCTCTCCTCTCTCTCTCTCTCTCTCTCTCTCTCTTTCTCTCTCTCTCTCTCTCTCTCCCCGCCACCTTTTCCCTCTCCTTCTCTCCTCCCCCCTTCCAGTTTAAGGAAGTTTCAGGAAACATCCCAGGAACTCCAGTTTGGCCTTTACCCACATTCACCGACTGTTTCCTTTTGCCGCATATTCAGGTGTTTTTAACCTCAGGGAAGGCCCCTCTCTCACTCCCCAGGACACCCAGAACTCTCCCATCTGCACTTCCAGAGATGGAAAGTTGACTTTGGAGTTAAAGAATATTAAACAGCACATGTCCCCCAGAAGAAGTAACAAGTGGCCAAAGGGTATCGTTTTTTTAAACCTTAGGTAGCTGGGCTACTGACTTTAATTGCTGTTAACATTTGAAATGGGCCACATTCGGTGGCTCACACCTGTAATCCTAACATTCTGGGAGGCAGAAGAATGAGGCTGAGACAGGATGGTGGCTTGAGGCCAAGAGTTAGAGATTGCAATGATCTATAATGAGACCCCTGCACTCAGCCTGGGCAATAGAGCAAGATCTTGTCTTTAAAAAATAAAAAGCAAAAAAACAGAAAAAAGAAGAGAAAGCAACCAAGCTGAGAAAAGTAATAATTTAAAAAATGATAAAGCAAAAGTAAAACCTACAACTCTGACCTCCCACTTCCTGTCTTTATAGCAAAGATTTTCGTGAGTGATTACAAAGTAAAATTTACAGACATAGTCATTGGTATGAGAATTTGGCTGCTAGAAATAATAGACTGATAGAGAAATAAATGCTTAAAATGAACATGTTACAGCAAGATGAGCCTGGCTTTGTTAGCAGGATTCTCATCCTGTTGCCTCTGCAGCCAGCTGTGTGGCCTCTGGACTCCTTTCCTCCTCTGTAAGGGAGGGTGTGGCCTGGGAGACCATTCGTACAGGCAACACGGAATACTCAGAGGCCAAGCTCATGGCCTGTGGGCTGCATACCACCAGGGGACCTATTTTGTTTTAATTTTTTAAAATTAGTTGCTAACATTAAAATGTAAGGAGATTCTTATAAAAATCTGGATTTCTAGCTTTTGAGGAGTAAATTATACTTTCCATCAACACAGAGCCTATATTTTGCACATATCAGCAAAAGACAGTTAGCAGAAACACAGACCCAGCCGTTACCAAGCTGGAAGCACACACTGCCACATCTCTGCTGAGTAGGGGCCTCTGCTCCACCTCGGGTCTCCCTCCTGGGCAGCACTTCCTCCCAGAACATGGACCCTCATCTTCTTGCCTTAGTTAGCCCCATGCTTCATAGTGCTCTTTGGGGCCTTGATCTGCCTCTCCTAAACATGAGAAAATACATAGTATCTTAGAAAGTCAAGTTGAAGCCTTCGATTGATATAAAACCTATCGAAACTGATCAGGAAACAAAATGAGTCTGTCTGTAGAAAATTAAACATGTTAATTCTCTCATCAAAAGACCTATGAAAGGGTAGGGTTGTGAGTTGTGATTGACATTGGGATTCCATGCTTCTTCCTAACCCTCTTCTCTAGTCCCTAATAATAACTCCTAATGGTTTGTTGAAAACATTGTCAGTTGTGTTTACTGAACACTTACTGTATGCAAGGCGACCTTATGAGGTAAGTTCTTTTATCATCCTCATTTTATGGGCAAGAAAGCTGAGGCTGAAAAAGATCAAGTTCTTTCCCAGGTCACAAAGCTATGATCTGGTGGAGCCGGCATCTAAACCCATGCAGTCTGATTCCAGAACGGCCGTCTGTGCCTTCTCTTTCCAACTGCAGTATGAAAGCTTTCAGGTCAGAGAAATGAGTCTGCCTTTTTGTTTCTCTCCACTTAGATATAGATGCTCAAGAACTATTGACTGAATGAATGAAATAAAGAATAAATGAGTATTGGCAGAGCGAGGTAAAGGTGTCTTCCAGAACATCAAGCTGCTGTATGTTTCAGTGTATTTCTAGTTCTGATGCATTACCTGGTAAATTCTCACTCTTGTTCCCAGTCTCAATCTTAATGGCCTCCTCTGTGAATGCTCTTCTGACTCACTCAAATATTAAGTGGCTCTTCGCATTGCACTTAGCTCACACCTTGGTCGTTGTGCTTTGCTCACTGTCCTGTGATTTTGATTTTTTTTTTTTTTTTTTTTTTTGCAGTTTTTGGCCAGGGCTAGGTTTGAAGCCACCACCTCTAGCATATTGGGCCAGTGCCCTACTCCTTTGAGCCACAGGCACCGCCCTGTCCTGTGATTTTATTTGCCTGTCTCCTCCACTGGACTCTGAGCTCTGTAAGGACAGGGTCCCACAGGGTACAAATTCTGTAAACCAGTGAATTGCACTTTTTGGAAACTGATTACAATATGCATTAATAAATATACCCTTCTATCCTTTCACTACTCAGCACATGCTTTCTGTATGTTTTGATGTGAAATTTGGGAAGCCTACATAGGAGTAATTCCTCCAATTTATGTTTGTTCACTCTGAACCCACAACGTCAGAATGGGAAGGAAAAATGGAAAGAGAAGTACAAAACCATGGAACTGTGAAAGCAGGATATGCTATGACTTCCACGGATAGCCTGTTTATCCATTCAACAAATATTAAGCACCGACTATGAGCCCATGCTGTACTTGGCAGTGGGGTACGGAATAAACAAAGCAGACAAGAGTTCCTTTTTAGTTAAGGCATGATGGTTCATGCCCGTAATCCTAGCACTCTGGGAGACTGAGGTGGGTGGATTGCTTGAGCTCAGGAGTTGGAGACCAGCCTCAACAAGGGTGAGAACCCTTTCTCTACTGAAAATAGAAATACTACCTGGGCATCAAGGCAGGCACCTGTAGTTCCAGCTACTTGGGAGGCTAATGGAGAGGAATCACTTAAGCACATGAGTCTGAGGTTGCTGGGAGGTAGGCTGATGCCACAGCCCTCTAGCTTGGGCAACAGAGTCAGACTCTGTCTCAGAGATAAACAAACAAAAGAAGATTTCTTTTCTCGTGAAACATGCTAGCACAGAGAAAGAAACTATAAACAAGTAAACAAATACATACATATAATAGTTCCTGAACTCATCCTAGAAGAAGTGCTACATACCTCATTGCTGAATATCACTATGGTCACCTTCAAAGTGCTCCCCTTGGGAAGCTCTGCGCCAATGCCAGCACCTAGTCTACCCTTCAGAAAAATTTTAGAACTCTCTTTCTAGAATGACCATCAGAGCTGCCATCACAGGACATCCAAAAACATGGCAATGGCAATAATGAACACCACTCAACAAGACACTGCCATACATCAACAAGAGCACAACTGTGAGATACCTACCTAGATATTTGCACAGCACTACCAACATAAGTGCATGGTGGCAGGTCTGTGAACTTAATTGTCAGACCTTTATATGGGAGCTCTGATTCCAGAAAAAGAGTTTCAAAATTGCTGTGAAGGGTGGACTAGGTGCTGGAGTTCATGCATAGCTTCCCAAGTGGGGTACTTCAAAGGTGGCTGTAGTCGTAATCAGCAACAGGTGTGCAGCACTTTTTCTAGGATAGGTTTGACAACATACTTGTCAGACCTCACAGGGATCTAAGGTAAAGACAGCAATGTAGGATGAGTGGTCAGGGAAGGCTTCTCTGTAAGAGATGAGCTTCAGGCTGACCCCTGAAAAGTGTGATGGAACTGGGCTGAGACTATCTGGAGAAGAGTGTTGTATGCAAAAGGAGCAGGCGTGCAGAAACACTGATGCCTCTTTGCACCGCTGGCCCCAGGGGTGAATATCTGAATGCCTGCTAGTAGTCAGGAGGTATACTATTTTTATACATAAGTGGTATGGTCCCTGATGTTCAAGACCTTTTATGATATGGCTGTGCATCCTTCCTAACTGACCTAACTACCCCATCTATAATTTAGCAGTCCTTCTCTTTAATAGAGCTGATGCCCTTTCCCTACAAGCAAGATTCAGCCATGCCTCTGATTTTCTTTTTGCTCTCCTCTTACCTGAGATATTCTTTACCCTCTTCTGTCTTTCAAGGCTTAAAATTCTATCTCCCCCATTAAAAATGAGTCTTCAGTTGGAGTTGTCCAGTATCCTGACTTCAGTGGTGGATAGATAATATTATTGTACAAGGGTGCCAAAAAATGCACATTTTGAGAAAGAAAAAAGCTGTATTAAAACTGTAATACTCAATGTATACCAATAATGTTTGTGATCTTCTATATTGTATCTTGTACCTCTTATAATTGTAGAAGTCAAATGTGACTTGAGTATTACAGTTTTAATACTTTTTTTCCCTTTCTTAAATTTTGTGCACATATTATTGGCACCTTTTCTATAGGGTGATAAAATCATATAGGATTTAATACACACACACACACACACACACAAGTACAAATCAAACTAGGGAGATTGGAATAAGATCAATGGACTGTATCAATGTCTATATCCTGATTGTACTATTATACTATAGTTTTACAAAATATAATCACTGGAGAAACTGGGCAAATGTACAGGGGGATCTTTGTAATATTTCTTACAAGTATATATAAAACTATAATTATCTCAATTATAAAGACTGAATAACAATAAAATTCATACTAGTCTTTTACCTTATCAAAAAGGGAAATGAGTTTAGTCTGAAATAATCTCTTCTCAGTGAAAACTTGCTGGTGCCTAGCAATTGCTTCCCTTTTTTTATGTTTACAGATTGCCCTTCAAGAACATTGCCAAGGACTGGCATCTATGGTTTGCAGAAGCAACCTTCTTCCCCTTTTCACAAATTGGAACAGTGTGTACCCAGCAACAGTCTTCTGGCATCTCTTCCTGGCTCCATAGCCCCTTAAAAACTGCCAAAAGTCTTCTCATACAGAAATTCTATTGGTACCCCAGCCGGAATTTGTCCAAGCTTGGCAACATTAGTTCATTCACAGCCTGGACTTCTCTTACAATACTCCACTTATTTTGTGCTTCAGTGTCTTCCTACCGAGACGTGTATAACGAACATTCAACCTCCCAAAAGTTGGAGCAGGGAAGCTAGGGTTTGGAGGTGGAAGCCAGGAACTCCTGGGTGCAAACCCAGATTTTGTCATTTTCCTGAGGTGTGATCATGAGCTAAGCTATCCAACTGTTTGAGCTTCAGTTTGTTCATCTGTAAAATGAGGATTATAATAGCTATCATTATTATTATTGGGTTGTCCGGTTGTAGTAAAGGTTGCATATGATAATATATGAGAGTACAGAGCCTGAATGAATAACAACAAAGCCAATGAACAGATCTGCATCCTCATAGATGTGTAGATTTACGGGATTTCAAGTTAGAAGGTAGGGGAAAAAATAGCCCAGTCCTACCTCCCACTCAGTGAGGGCACTACTCAGTAAATAGCACATTCCAGAGTCAAACAGCTTCTCTCTGTCACCCATTAGTGTCACATCTGCTCTTGAACAATGTGCCTTCTGGGTTCCAGCAAAACCTTTAGGAGGGCTTTTTCTCTTTGTCAGGTACCTTTAACCCTCTATCTCCTTAATCCTTACAACAACCTATAATGCAAGTATTGTATTTATTTATTTTTATTTATTTATTGAGAGACGGAGTATCACTCTGTCACCCTGGGTAGAGTGCTGGGGCATCACAGCTCACAGCAACCTCAAATTCCTGGGTTCAAGCCATCTTCCTGCCTCAGTCTCCCAGGTGGGTGGGACTACAGGTGCCTGTACAACACCTGGCTAATTTTTCTATTTTTAGTAGAGACAAACTCTCACTTTGGCTCAGGCTCCCAGGGTGCTGGGATTCCAGGCATGAGCCACCACGCCAGGCCAATCCAAGCATCTGTAATCTCCATTTTACAGCTGTGGAAACTGAGGCTCAGAGACGTTAAGTAACCAATCTAAGGCTACAAGTTAATAAACAGGATTCAGCCCAGGTCTGCCTCTGCTCTTTTCTGCAATATCACATTGCCTTAAAAAAAAAGGAGGGGGGGAATTTTCCTTTTTCTCAAGCAGCTCCTTCTCCCCTCTATCCATTTTGTCAACTGTCTTGCTGTAGACTGAGTTGTGTCCATTGAAAATTCAATTGCTAATGTTCTAACCTCCAATGAGGATGGTGTTTGGTATTTAGGAGTAGGTGAGGTCTGAGGGTAGGACACTCATAATGGAACTAGTGCCCTCATAATCAGAGGCGCTGGAGAGCTTGCTCCTCCCACGCCCTAGCACGCAGACAAGAGTTCACATGCGCGCACAGTGAGGTGGCAGCCACCTGCAGGCCAAGAGCAGAGGCCTCAGAAGGGAGCCCACCTGGCCAGCACTGTGGTCTTGGACTGCCTAGCCTCCAGAACTGTGAGAGAGGAATTTCTGCTGTTTAAGTCATCCAGTCTATGGTATTTCCTTACCGGAGCCTGCCATCTTCATTGTGTGTACACTCTCCCTTTCCCAATCTGGCATTTCCCACGTCTCAGCTACTTAATGAGCTTGCACTTCAGCCTGATGGGCCCCCCTCCGCTCTGGTTTCTGCCCTCCCTATTGTTGATTGCACCTTTAGTGTTTGGTTTTGGCAGTTCTCTTACCCTCTGGAGACAGCCTCCTATTACTGTCCCAGGACAAGTGCTCAGACCTATTTTATTTTCCTGAATGGTTTGATGTTTGCCTTCATGAAATCTGACTATGTCCATTCTTGGGTACTCCAAACTTTAAGGATAATTTTTACTGAATACTTTACCAGATACTATAAGGACGTGGATACTTTTTACTGAAGCTCCTATTGCTTCAATTTGACCTACTAGTCTGTACTTTGAAAAACTATGAAGTGCAAGTTAGGCCCAGAAAAACAGGGCCCTCTCTCTTTCTCTCTCTAGGAGCTGCAGCTGCCCGGGTGGGGGGGGGGGGGCTAATCTATAGGTTACCGGATATGCATGTGAAACTTCCTGCCTCCTGATATCACCTTTCCTGAATCCCTTTAGCATTGTTTGTTTACTCTTTCTGCTTTAGCCCTCGATTACAGGGCCTTGTACCCACTAGGCCAAAGTTCTCAGGACTTACACTTCTTTTTTAATTGGCTTTGATTTATGGTTCTGGAATTAGGCAACACCTCATTCTATTAAATAGAAAGAGCATTCTTAAGACCTACAGTTCTTTCTAGGTCTACAAAATAATTGTTTGAGATATAGAAAAATAACTGACTAGAAAAAAAACTTGCAAAATCAAAATTAATTATATGTATCTTTAAATGACCACAGATTTAACTTTATGAGTATCAATTAACAGCAACCCATCTGTATTCTTAGGTGGTGACATAAATGATGTTTGAGGTAAACTGTTAATTTTAACATTTTATATGAAGAGGGCTATGATAGAGCTTCTGAGAGTAAAAATGCCTGGAACCCATCAGAGTCTAAAAACTGCTCTCCTTGCTTACACATCATTTCAGACCTTATTCTAATTTCTTACGTCACTCCTGATATCTTAGTAGGATCACAACGAATCAATAGGTAGCCAAATACTCCAACATATTGGTATATCTACTGGGTGTCAAGTAATGTGCTCTGTACCTAGGCTGGGAGTGAAGGGTCACACACAAAAGATAAAATGGGATCCCCGAGATTAAGAGTTCAGGTCTAGTTGGTAAGAAGGGACTTTCTCTTTCCCCACTTTCTTTCACCTCCCTTGACTTATTTCAGTTTCTCAAATACCCACACTTCTTCCTCAGGACCTTTTCAGATGCCATTCCTTGGAAAACTCTTCCCATCACCCTTTGCTCCAAGCCCCTGGGCATCCTCCAATTATCTGCTTAAATGTCACTTCCTTAGAGACCTTCCCTGGCCACACCCTCCCTCTGCCCTCCAGGCCATCTAATTCGGTCCGAGCTGTTACTCTTTCTTTCATAGCTTCCTAATGTTTTTGGTTTTTGCCTTTGCAGTACCTTAATGTTTGGAATTATTTTGTTTGTTTGTTTACAGTTTCCCTTGCCTCGTTTGAGAGTAGAATGAGGGTAAATAGCACATCTGTTTTGGTCACTGCCCGACATCCACTGCCAATCACATCGTCTGGCAGACAGTAAAGTGTTCATTCAGCATTTGTTTACTAAATGAGAAGGGAAGGGCACACACTCCTAAAGCAGTGAAACAGCAATGCAAAAATGCCTGTTATGAAAGGGAACTCAGAATCAAGATATGGACATATAAGGGAGGAGTTGGGAGAATTTCAAGAAAGATCGGGATGGACAGGATTCTGAGTTAGGGGAGCAACACAAGGAGAAGCCCAGGCTGTGAGGTAGGTTTGCTGCTCTGGGAGCAGTTGACACACTAGCCTGGCTGCCCGAATCACTCTGAGGTGGAGCAAGACCAAAGTAGACACATAGGTTCAGGACAGGTCCGGGAAGGCCTAAGAGTAATGGGGAGGCCAGGTATGGTGGATCACGCCTGTAATCCTAGCATTCTGGGAGGCTGAGGCAAGAGGATCCCTTGAGCTCAGGATTTTGAGAGCAGCCTGAGCAAGAGTGAGACCCTGTCTCTACTAAAGAATATATAAAAAATTAGCCAAGCATTGTAGCAGGTGTCTGTAGAACCAGCTACTTGGAGGCTGAGGCAGGAGGATTGCTTGAGTCCAGGAGTTTGAGGTTGCTGTGAGCTAAGCTACACAACTGAGCTCTAGCCTGGGCAACAGTGAGACTATATCTCAAAAAACACAAAAAAACAAGAGTAATGGGGAGCCACTGATAATAGTGGAGAGACATAATAAAAGCAGTGAGAGATGAACTTGCAGGGTAGATGGTGAACCAGGCAAAGAAGAGTCAGTATTCAAGGAGATCAACTAGCAGACCCTTGTAGTTATCCATAGCTGAGATTCTAAGGGCTTTTTGAAAGCACCAATCCTATGATTTTGTTCATACATATATATTTACAGCTTTTTAAATTCTAAGCACTTTAAGGTTTGAACCATTGTTACTGGACTAAGGAGTCCATCTGCCTGTCACCCAGGTAAATCAACAAAGAAGCCGATGAAAGATCAGCAATGCCAGAGAACAGCGAGGATATCTCCTGAAAGGGCTGTTCTGCCCTCCTGTTTCCCTTTGTTACTTTTATTCTCACAGCAAAAGTAAACATTAGCAATGTTATTTTTCATCATAGTATACCTTAAACAGATTTTTCTTCAAAGGTTGCACTAATATTCCCCATCTTAAAGTGGTTACATCTTCCAAGTATTCTTGCTTTAGATTAAATTTACAGTTAGACACTACTTTATAAA
>CAUYRH010023205.1:0-29072 GCA_963574655.1 Perodicticus potto
CACACACTCACACTCTCTCACACACACTCACACTCTCACACACACACAGAGATAGGGTGGTCTTGTTCTGTTACTGAGGCTGGAGTGCCATGGCATTATAATATCCTAGAGCAACCTTGAACTGCAGAGCTCAAGGGATCCTCCTGCATCAGCTTCCTATGTAGTTTATAACACAGTCATGTTCCCAATACCTGGGTAATTAATTTTTCACTTTTTCATCTCACTATGTTGCCCAGATTAATCTCAATCTCCTTTCCTCCAACAATACTTTTGCTTCAGCTTCCCGATGGAACTGGGATTACAGGTGTGAGCCCAGCATCTGGCCTGAATTTTTATTTTAATCTGCTATGAACCTATAATCACATTTTGGCATATATAGAACAAAGTGATTTTTTTTCATATTGTTGAACACTGAATGTACCCTCTTTTGACCACAAAAAAAATTCCTATGTTGAAACCCTAAATATTATGAAGACCCTATGGCCTTTGAGAGTGAATTACAGTTGTTACAGAATAAGTCATGAGGTTGGGGCCTTCCTGATAGATTAATTTCCTTATAAAAGAGGAAGAGACAGAATCTCTCTCTCTCTCTTTCTCTTTCTCCCCTTTCCTCCCTCCCACCAAGGAAGGCAATGATAGGACAGAACTTGGAAGAAGCTCCCCCCAAAACTGCTAGCATCCTCATTTCAGACCTCTAGCCTCTGGGACTGTGAAAAATAATTTGTGTTGTTTTAACCACTCAGTATACGGCATTCAGTTACAGCAGCCCAGACAGACTGAGACAAATAGCTATATTTTGTTTGCCTCTCAGCATTTAATACAATACCAATTGTGTAATTTCCATCCTAAGAAATTGAATTGGTTGAGCTCTTAATTAAAATATTCTCTGTTACTTTGTTTTTGATCAACATAAGCAGAAAGATCAATATTGCAACAGAAAATATAAAATAGTAAAAACTTTATTTTCCTAAGATCTCACTCTTATAACTTGTTTATCCTCACAGCTACAACAGATCAAGTAAAGTACAAACATGAAGTGATTTATTTTTTTTCAAGAAAGTTGTAAATATATGCAATTTCAGACCATAGTTCCCTCATTTGTCAAGGTGCAATCCATTTGCTAACCCTTTTAGCCTTTCCCTTTTCAGGACCCTGAACAACCAAGCCACATCTGACTGTGAACAAATTAGTTTTGACACCTTGAGACATTTAATTATTTGCAACAGTGAGTCACATGAAGGTGAAGTTGAGAGAAACTTCTCAAGCTCTACAAGGATATATATGCTAAAAATGCCATTTCAGGATATTTAGGATATTTTAATCCTGAAAATCCACTTAAGCATAAGAGAAATGTGCAAATAAAGTTGCACACGTATAGAAAATAAGCAGTTACAAATTAAATAGAAATGTAAGGTTTAGCAGTTAATCATAGTTTTCTACATCTTATTTTCAGGAGTCTTTTCAGAGGTATAGAAAATCTCAGAGGCGAATATGAGTATTAAGTTTATTAGGAGAGCCATTCATGTTACAGTTGACAGAACTGAGGTTCAAAGAGGTTAAGTGATTTGCCAAGGTCAATCACCAGTTGCTGTTTAACTCAGAAAATCAAAACTTAGCTTCCTCATTTGCCCAATATCACTTTACTCATTATTTTATTTGCCTATAACTATAGTGATTTAGGACGATCCAAGTCTGTTGCTGGTGGAAAACATTTTCAGTGAGAAAGTTGTGCTAATTAAATTTGTATTTTTATAAAAATAGCACAGTTTGTTTTCTCAAGGAAATCTATACTAATGCTAATTTACATGGCTCTAGTTATCAAATTCTAAGATTTTTTTAATCTATTAATTCTTTTATTCATTTATTTATTAGCAATTATTGAGTATTTATGAGCTATGTCAGGAATATATATACAAGTATATGTGTGTGTGCATCTATATTTTCATTTGTTACCACAGTCCTGAAGAAAAAAGTTTATCTTGTGAGATTGATAATTAGGTGGTTTTAAAACACCAAATATGTATTTAAATTTGTATCATCCATAGTGGATGAAAAAGCATTTTAAGGTATATGTCATTCAATGCCCAATGTATCATAAAATATAAAACTATTTTCATTTATTTGCTTATCTATTAAAGATATTATGTGGAAAATACAATTAATATAATTGATTAAACTTTTCAGTATTAAAGTGTATAGAAATGTCTACTCCTTTATTTTTGCCCTTCAGAATATAAACATATTCAACTTAACACTATTGAAAATAAGTGCATGTGTAATAAATAGAAAAAATAATAAATGCACATAAATATTATGTATGAACCTATCTTTCTAAGGAGAAATATACATCTTATTTATGTTCATTTTTTCTGTGATTCCCACATGAATATTCTGCACGAATTACATTTCTCCATATCAAGAATCTTAGAACGTTTTGTTAAAGTGACCAAATCTGAGCTTACTAATTGTTTTAATGAATGTATCTTGCAATATAAAAAAACAAAAAGGAAAAAGAAATTTTTTTTGCTTGATTTTTTTATGACAAGTTGCTTAAGTATTACAGTCAAATTCATTTCTTTGTCACTAACGTATATTGAAACTTTGATAAAGTCCCTCACTATAATAAAAAGATAGATATCTAACTTCTAAGGTGCTTAAAAGTATCCTTGCTTTGTAAAAGATATTTTAAAGCATTCACCTTATTATACTGAGAGATTTGTAGAGCGAGTTCTTCATCCAGGAAAGGTTGTATCATCCACGTGTCTGGCTAATGATGTTTACATCACATCTGTATACTTATTCTTTGTCAATTTATAGCATCATGGATATGTTTTTACAAAAGAACGCAAATGAAGTTACAACTAAAATTTATTTGCTTTTTAATGAACATCTTTTAATGATTAGTGGCAGACAAAATTCTGTCCAGGGTTTCCTTAAAATTTCATTAAAATGTGTTGATATAGTATTACTATTCCGAGCATACAAAATCATGTAATCTTTATTAAATTATATTAACTAATTTCTACTTGTGCAATTTTCCATTTAGTTTTTGGAAAACTATTCTATGTTCACAATTTGAATAAAATTATATGTAATTCTCTTGGAAGGAAAATAATCGGTAAATTGTCAACACATTAGAGAACCTGGAACAATAAGCCACAGGTTCCATAAGGATGGGAGTGCGCCTTTCCTTAGAACATAATTAAACGTAAATATCTCAAAACAATACTTGACATTCATTAACTCCTTGTCCCGGAAATGTCTCAAAGTAATGTACAAAAATTAGTTGATCAGCTTTTCCACGGCAATTGGTGGTAGACCTTGTCTTATAGTTAACGATGTACTTTGTGTTCACAGCTCTGCTGGAAAACATTCACGCGGATAATCTATGCACAGTTCCACCTGCAGGCGAAGCTGGTGTTTGGCCATAAGAAGCCGTGTCCACAGGGCTTTGTAAGTCATTTTCCGAGGGGAGCAGGCAATAAAGATTTATTTTTCTTTGTTTATCTTTTCTCTTGCGCCGTCATTCCTACTTTCACATTATTTTTGTTCTCTTTGCTATTTGTCTCAGAAAGCGTTATAAAAATATACCTGAAATATGGTTAGAACGTGTGATTAAAATGCTGATGGATTGTCATAATAAAGGATACTTTCTTTAACAAAAAAACCTTGAATAGAGGACGGAATGAGTTTCTCTGAATATATCCAAAATGCCTTCAATGTGTATGCAAATACATATGCCTACACACACCTATATATATTTTAATAACAATAAAAAAGAGTGAGAACAGAGTATCCTTTATTGTTTTATTCTTTATACCTGTACTACTCATAAGTCCTGAGGAAAACAATATGATTGTATGACTTACAGTTTATGTGTAAACATGTTTTAAAATTGGCATCACTATCTAATGCATTTAGTACTGAGTATATGTAAAGAGCACAATTTGGTAAGAAGTGACATCCGTATACCTACGAAACCATCACCAGTCAACAGAGTGAATGTACCCATCACTCAGAATCATTCTTCACATTCCTGCAATCCCTTCCTCACTTTCCTCCCAGTAACAGTAACACGTCCTACCTCTGAGAATCTGGCCTTTCCATGCACTCTGAAAGAAAGAGGACTCTGGAGTTTGGGAAGATCAGAGGCATTAACATATTTTTGTAAGAAATCCCAGAGAAGGCAATAAGATTAGATTCTGAATCTGTCCCTATGCTTAACTTTTAAAAATTAAAATTAATTAAATGGTTAAGAACTCTACCACTAATGCACTTTGTGAGTATAGTACAGTGTGTTTATTTTCTTTTTTCCAGTAAAGCACAAGGGTCCCTAAGTGCGTTGTTAACAAGAATTTTAGTGACTTTATCTTGACGTTTGTATCACAATTCGTGTTTTTCAAGAAGCAAAGCTCTTAATCTGTCTTAAAAAGCTTAACTGTCTCTTCCATGCCTAACAAAGGGACTGACACCTTCCCTCCTGCCTGGCTTTTCAGGGCAGAACAGTGGTGGTGCTGAACTCAGCTCCGCCCTGTGGGTAGCTGGTCTGTGACCCTATGAAGACAACTCTCCAGCCACCTGCCCTAAGGGGAGGAGGATTCTGTTCACTGAAGGCTCCGAGTTTCTAAAAAACAACAAACAAACAAACAAAAACACAAAACATGCACATTGCTCTTAAAGTTAAGGTCTTTACTGCATAATTTTTGTGGTTTGGTCCAGTCACTAAATCTCATAAGATGAATTCTTCACCTCATGAATTTGGAACTACTGCTCTGTTTCTTGGAATTAGACAGTGCACAGGTCCATGTGGGCAGAGAAAGGATAAATGTGGTGTGGTAAAGGGAAATGAAAAGTAGAAATGGAATGAGGAGGTTGGGGCCGTCAATGCTTTCATTATGAATTAGAATCATACGTAGTCAATTTAGAATATATATTAGAATTTTATATCATATATTATAATTATTTAATATCATCAATATGTATTGGAATTCATAATATATACTTGAATTTGTTAGAATTTTTTTGAATTATATGTTTATAAGCACAATTTGAGGGTATTCTATTACATATGATCTTTTAACTTTCTAGATTAAAGATCCCTGCCTGAATGTACTACCATCAAGGTCATTCAGGTTTAGAAGTAGAAAGCAAACTAAATGTACACACTTCACAAAAGTAGGTAAGAATCTGACGATAAGGACCATTTTATTAAAAGTAGTCTTTAGATTATATAAAGGTATTTATAAAGGCCGCAAATGGATTCTCAAATTCCCAACAAGAAAAAACTGAGGCTGGGCCTGTAATCCTAACACTCTGGGAGGCCCAGATGGGGGGACCTCATTTGCTCAAGAGTTTGAGACCAGTCTGAGCAAGAGCGAGACCCCATCTCCCCTAAAAATAGAGAAGTCAGGTGTTGTGGCAGGTGACTGTAATCCCACCTGCTCAGGAGGCTGACACAGGAGCATCACTGGGACCCAGGACTTGAGGTTGCTGTGACCTACACTGATGACTCAGCACTCTAGCCTGGAAACACAGTCACACTCAGTCTCAAAAAAATTTTTTTTCAGTCTGCTGTTATTATTAGTCTTAAAATATGTAATACTAAGAGAAACATTGTTTTTTCGGTTTTATTCAATTACTCAGTTACCTTTTACTTACTGCATATTCTTTTCCATTTTTTGAAGGGCACCAAGAAGCTCAGAAAGGGAGAAGATGGAAATAAGAAGTTAATAATTAAATAAGGAAACCATATTTTTCAAAACTACTAACCACTGAAATGACGGGCCCTATTAATGGTGCCGGTCAAAGTGCTGGAAGTGAATTAGGCAAACAAAGGGGAGACTAAAGTAGATTAAGAATTTGCTGCATCTACATTCCCTTGGCAGATGTCTGAACCCTTTGAATTCTGCAAAAATTGAATTCCAATCCTCTGTGGAACAATATCTTATTAAGAATAATCTGGAGTCTTTCTTTCCAGCATATTAGGACATTTCAAATAGGTTTAGCCAGGTCCTTTACTAAATACACTTACATGCATATTCTATATTCTGTAAGAGATATATTGCTGAAGTTTACATTACCATAATTATAACTTATATTAGTATTTTAAATTTAAAATGATCCTCTTCAAAATTGATTTGTTTTCTTTTTTTAGGCTTCTTTAAGTCACTGATTTTTCTTTTTAGGTGAGAATATGGGCTTTTATATTTTTGGTGCTGCTTCTTTCTTATGTATCTAACAAAAAAATTAAGAATTGTCTTTCACGTAGAAGAGTGGCAATGGGAAAAATGAAGTGAGGGGCAGCTGGACCCTACCTCTTAAAAAAAGAATGAAATGGGGTAAAACTGAACCATAATAGATTTTGAATATTTTAGAGGAAAGAATAATATACCTGAAGTGGGGGCAGTTGGATGGTTTGAAATATGATTTATTTAGAACATAAAATTTCTGTTAACTGTTTATAGGCTCAGGTGTATGTGTGGGGGTAAGTGAGTGGGGGAGGAAGATGGAGGGGGGGAAGGAATATCAAATAGAAGAAAAAGCATGACAACAATAAAATTCAATGTCCTGCGCATAAAGGTTAATGAACGATTCAGGAAATTCTTATTATATCCTGTAAGTCCAGTAGCAGATACACAGGAGATGTAGGCAACTGTGTTAGGCCTAAGTCTTCACTCGTGTCTATATCCCTGCCCTCTGCTGTGCAATCCTCTTTGCAAATTATTTGCACATGGAGGCTTGAGACTGGCTTTTCTTATGCAATTCGGTTCCCAAAATGAACGGATAACTTCGACATCATTTCCTGCATTGCGTAACTTGCATATTATTGATTAATGATTGTGCAAAATTATTGGTTAACTTTATTTCTAGTTAGAATAACAACATTAATATCGTGAACCAAGCTGTTTAACAAATTGTTGATGGTATCTATGCGTGTACTTTAAGATATGGCGAAAAACCCGAGTCACACAACGTGACGATGGAGAAACAGGTATGGCAAAAGTCCACGGTGAATCCTAAGAATTTAATATGGTATTGATTGTTTATTTATGATTATCACATAGTCAAATGTTACAGAAACACTGAATTTAAGAGACACAGGGGGCCATTTTCCTTGTCTTTCTTCTGCCAACGACAAGCCAATTAGCAACAAGTGATTTTTAACCTGCCTCGGCAAGTACTCACACACAGTTTCGAAACAAAATGGGAAAGAAACTAATTATAGCTTGTGATATGACACATTATGAACTGTACTTCCCAAAATGTTTAATGTAAATATAATTTGTCCCCTAAATCTCACCTCTATAATACAGGAAATAAAAGGGGTTGAAAATTTAACCAATTCTTCCTGTTTCAGCATTGTCTTATATCCCACCCACAGAGTGCAGTTAATGAGATATAACCATTCCACAATGTATGTGCACTTCAAAACATCATGTTATAAGCAATAAAAACATACAGTGTGATATGTCAACTTAACATTAATAGCACTTTGAAAAGAGTTTTCTTAATGGTTTTAATTTCAAATTATCCACACAAAAATTTATTCTGAATATTTTTCATTGGCTATATTTCAACATTAAACAAATACTTAAGTAAAATTTTAAACTTCTTCAAAGACTGGGTTGTGTGTATGTGATTTTGTGTTTATCTACTGGAAATCAGAAAGTCTCTGTCATTAAAAAATAAAATCTTTAACTTTTGTTTTCATTTATCATAATAAATAAACATAATTCTGCAACCCATGGAATTGTTTATTTTAAAGTATTTGACCTCATATAAAGACACGAGGATTTGTGATATCACTAATTTATAAGCACAGCCATACACTTATCACTATAATTATCCTTTGCTTTTCTGAGTTTCAATGGTCTTAATTAAGCAAGAGAATGAATCCCACATTATAGGTTTATTGCTCTATAGGCTTTTTATTTCAGATTATTACAGGAGTACCTACATTTCAGTTGCATAGTTTTCTGTATGGCTAAAGTCAGAGCTATAGGTGTGCCCTTCACTTGGAAAGTGTGCTATACAGAACATGCTTGTACAACATGACTTTGGGGAGGAAATTTGCTCATCTCCTTCCTCCCCCTCTTCCCAACTTGAATCTCATTGAGTTTTACTTCCACACGAGCATGTAGGTGCTGAAGAGGTGATTCCAATTGAGGATTGAGCAATTGCTGTTGGTGGTGTTTTTTTTTTCATTCTTGTGATGCTTCAGTTAGAATAGTTTCCCAATCCATACAGGTTGATTCAAACAATACCAGATCTCTGTCCTTTCTATGGCTAAATAATATTCCAGGGTCTACGTAGACTGCAATTTATTAATCCGTTCCTGTATGGAAGGGCTTTTGGGTTATTTCCACATCTTTGCAATTGCGGATCATGCTGCTATAAACATTTGAGTGTGAATGTCTTTATGATAAAATGCCTTTTTTTCCCTATTGAGTAAATACCTAACAGTGGGGTTGCAGGATCAAATGGTAGGTCTACTTCAACGTCTTGAGTAATCTCCATACCGCTTTCCATACAGGCTATGTCACATTGCAGTCCCTGAACAGTATATGACAGTTCCTTTCTCTCCACAGTCACATCAGCACCTGTTACTTTGGGAATTTATGATGTGAGCCATTTTTGGCTGGGTTAGATGGTATCTTAAGATGGTTTGGATTGCAATTCCCTGAGGATTAAGCCACTTTTTCTTAAAATTGACCTTGGGATCAATTTTAGTGTATTGGTCTGCTACAGGAATTATACTTGAATTAATTTTTAAATGTCAACTCTATTAGTTTGAAAAGTCTTCGCTGACTATTGATACATGATAAACTGAATGTATGTCTTTAAAGTTACCAATTATTTGCTTAAAAAATATTTGAGCCTATACTCAAAGTGCAGTGAGTATTAGGAAATGCATAGTCAATTATCCTTTTTCATTCCCATGGCAGATGTCTGATTTGGTATTAAATTAATTACCAAATGCCTTTTCTTTCTGACAGTTGGATATTTTAGACTTCAAAGGCAAATAGATATTGAAGCAATATAATAACAAGCTTGGAAGTGTGAAGTGCGGCAAAGCAGAAAAGTGAAAAATCAACAGGCTGAGCTGTTAGTATCTTCCAGAAGAGTTAATCAATCATGGTGTGACAACAGTAAAAAAATGCAAATTATATGCAGCACAAATATAATTCACTATAAATCAGATTTTTATTTCTGTATAACATTAATAGAATTAATGTTCAAGATGACACTTTTTTTTTACCAATTTGTTTCTGGTCAGATTTATTATATTTCTGAATGCTCTTTTAGAAAGGTCATCATATGTCTGTATGACTTCTGGTTGTGGTTATCAGTGGTTATCTTTTTAAACATAAAAAGACTAAACACTTTATTAGAGAGGTTTACTATGAACTCTGTGTTTACTGAAGGCACTTGTAAGTATCACTGCTTCCAGACTTTCATTATTTCATGATCAGTTCCAAGTTAATAGAAACATTTTTTCTTCATTCATGAATTTAATTTTACATAAATCAGATAAATATAGAAAGACAATGATAATCTGTATGAACCATTATTTTACAAATACTAAATTAAGTCCATATGTGTTTTATAAAATTCCTGAGTAATGTATCATTTTGAAATTCATACACAATATTATTTTGAATAATTTGATATTTTTTAGACTTTTCATGAAAGTTGTTAGGCCAACAACTAGGAAACTACTTTCTGTGTGTCAATAAATTAGCCTCTTTTATTTAACATAACTACACCGAAACTCATTTTCAAAAATAGTTAATCTTAGTTATTTTAAATATTAACCTCAGAAAGTTTTCTTTAATTAAAAGGTCTGTGTGTCTTCTACTAGATATTCACAAGAAATTTTAAGAAAAAATAAGAAAAATAATTGCAATATTTTATTGAAAAATATGTTGGTTATTTAATCAACATTTATTTAACTGTGTACTTCATCACCTAATTTATTAGCTAAATACAAATACTTTGAGGAAAAGTTAATATTCATCATCGTCTTTTCTAGGAGTCCAGACATTTTAGGGGCTTTTATAAATATTTCAATTGCATTTTAACTCTTTTGTCTAATGTTTTCTTTCACTCTCCCTCTTTCAAGTCTCTCTCTCTTTTTTCACCCTCTTCCCCGCCCCCCGTGGAGAAGTATATTCCAGTTGGGGTGGGAGGGGAGAAGGGAAAGAGGAAAGGGGAGGAAGGAGGGGCCTGGTGAGCTTCATCTAATGGGCACAATATAAGGGCATATAAAACACCCCTGCGTGAAAGGCTCAGCTACAATTTGGACCTTACCTTACAAACACAATGCAACTTACTCATTTGTACACTCATAGTCATCTGCACTATAAAAAGGAAAACAAACAAAAAACTTGATAAATAAAGTTTAAACAAGAAAACGAAAAGTATTCTATAAGTTGTAAAGAGAAGACAAAGTTAAAACATTCCCAGTGAAAGAAAACAGAAATACATGTCCAGGGCATCTACCTTACTAAAAATAAAGAATGGACCCCCCAGACTTAAAGGAAAAAAAAACAGGCACAAACTCAAGTTCACATGAAGAAATAAAGAGCACCGGAATAGATAAAGAAGTAGTTGAACACAGAAGACTATTATGGGGTGAATTATATGTTGTGTTCCCCGAAGTTTGTTTGTTGAAGTCCTCATTCTCACTACCTCGCAAAGTAACTATTATTGACGACAGGACTTTAAAGGGCATCAAGATGAAGTGAAGCAGCATGGATGAGACCTAAGCCAACATGACTTTGGCCTTATAAAAAGAAGAATGCTGGACATACACAAACAAGACCATGTGAAAACACCGAGAGGAGATGGCCATTTACAATCCCAAGAGAGATCTGGCCATTTGCAGCTCAAGAGAGATGTAAGGAGGAACAACGTGGCTGTCATAGTGAGCACAGACACCGAGCCTCCAGAAGTGTGAGAATGCGAACGTTTGTTGTTTAAGCCCCCACTCCGGGTATTTTGACTATATTAGAAAACAAATATAAACAACACAGAAGTTTTTCACTTACATTCTCTTCATTTTAAAAAGAATATTTAAAGTGCTAATTATAACACTGAATTGCTTATAACATATACAGATATATGAACATACCTCCAAAAGTAAGCTATCTTGAAGCAAAATTGCTGTATTCTACTGAAATAAATCAGCTTTAACCAAAATTTGAATATAAAAAACTAAAGCTTTTAAAATAATCATTAGAACACCCAAGAAAAGAGGACAGAAATATAGAGAAAAATAAACAGAGAAATTGCCTACAACAAATGTTATAGTATAAAATACATGTAATTTTTCAAAGGCAATAAAAAAGGAATAAATAAAATAGCTATAAAATATATGAAAAATAAAGAGCAAAATGGTATATTTAAATTAAACATTCTAATAATTACATTGAATATGAGTAGAATGAACATTTCATTTAAAAGTCACCAAATATCTGACTGGAAATAATAGTAAGTTTTTAATATATATCGCCCACAAGTGGGACCTTTTAGATAAAAAGACACAAATAACTTGAAAATTAAACATATGATAAAAAGATATCACGCAAACATTGACCATAAGAATATTATAGTGGCTGTGTAAATACCAGACTACCCAGACATAAAAACAAGGGAAATTGTAAAAAGGTCATTCCATAATATTGATAAAGGTTAATAATTCGGATAAGTGAAAATATGCATGCAAATGCCAATCAAGTTGCAAAATACACGAAATGAAAAATGAAAATATTCAAAGGATAAATAATCCAGTAAGGATTAAAGTTTATGACCTCAGTACGGCCGTCTCTGTAGCAGACTGAGTAACTGGAAGACATGAACCACGCTCGTCAGCTTGTTCTCGCCGACAGAATACATAGCACGCCACCAGGTACACGCAGAGCACGTGAAGTGCAAGTACATCCACCAGACAGAACATGGGGTAAGCCAACGACAGTCAGGGATGAAACAAAAATACATGTATTATCTGTCTACAGTAAATAAAGGTTAGCTATACAAAGAAATCCTCAAATAATTAAAAATTAAACAACTTCTTTCTAAGGAGTGTGTGGTTTAAACAAGTAAACGCAAAAGTAATTAAACATATCTTCATAAGCTCAATTCGTAACTTGACGTTTCCCTTCCTGCAACTATGAGAATAAATTGACCCCAAAGCAAGAAGAGGACAGAAATGATAGAGTAAAATTAATAAAATAAAATAAAATGTAAAGAAACAATAGAGAACATTGAAAGCAAAGTAAGTTTCTTGACAAGATCAAGAAAAATGACACAATTTTAAAATTACTAAGGGAAAAAGGAGAGAAATTGATAATGTCTCTTTACTATCATTTTTTTTTGTATAAATATATAAAGTTCTATGGGGATAGATAAACAACTGCATGTCAACAACATGGATAACTTAGATGAAAAGGATGGATTTTTAGAAAGACATAAATTACCAGACTAACTGAAGAATAAGAAAGAAAATCTGAATATGTCTATAGAAATTACAAAATTGAATTAGTGCATTAAAATAAAATATTCCTAGGCTCAGATGACTCCTCTAGTGAACGTACCAAACATGTACAATGTCTAATACGAACATGAAGTAATGTTCACTGTTGTTAGTCATTAGGGAAAAGCCAATTCACACTAATCGAGATACTATTGCAGACCAACTATATGTGATGAAAGAAAGACTAAAATTAATAAGTGTTACCTACAAATTTATGTTGTTTCTCAAGTATAATTATTATGTTTTTAAAACAATACATCTTTCTAAGGAAAGTAATTTATATTTTGCTGCCATTAATGTAATTTTCCCTGCTCTATTACTAGAGACCTCTGAATTTCATTTTCTCCTCAAATCTGCAGATTGTTAAATAAGTGTGTGTGTGTGTGTGTATTTGCTTTAAGACTTAAGTAAAATTGGCTCAGCGCCTGTGGCTCAACAGGCTAAGGCGCCAGCCACATACACCTGAGCTGGCAGGTTTGAATCCAGCCCGGGCCCGCCAAACAACAATGGCTGCAATCAAAAAATGGCCGGGCGTTGTGGCGGGCGCCTCTAGTCCCAGCTAGTTGGAAGGCAGAGGCAGGAGACTCGCTTGAACCCAGGAATTGGAGGTTGCTGTGAGCTGCGATGCCACGGCACTCTGTCTAGGGTGACAGCTTGAGGCTCTGTCTCAAAAAAAAAAAAAAAAGAAAAGAAAAAAAACTTAAGTAAAATTAAGTCTAGGTTAATACTCCCTGAAATATTGCTGAAACTAAATGATATGTCTTATAATTTTTAGTTCTTATTACATTTGTAGAAACAGGTTCATAGGACAAGACTGTACTGGGTTTCCAACCTTTTTAAGTGATAACTTTTAGTTAAGAAAAATCAATAAAAAAATCATCAGTTCTAAGACCACAAATAAAATAAAGGTCATGGTGCAGAGTGTTAGAAAGACCTTGGAGAGTAGTGAAAACAACTTATCAAAAAAAATGTGTGACCTATGTCTCATTTGGGTATCACGACACAATCTGGTAGTAATAGTGATAAAGTTTTCTATCAACCACTTTGCTCTTCTCTAGAATGAAGTCCTCTGAGGGTAAATATTGTCTCAGTTTTATACTCTGCTGTCTTGCTCATGCCAAAGCAGTGAAAGATGTACCAGAAATCCCTCAGTCAATACCTGTTGAGTCAGTCAAGTAATGAAAATTCATAGAAGGTTGACATTCCATATGTTAATTTTGTAGAGCCATGGATCTATTGAAGAATAAGAGCCTGGAATATTTCTATAAATAAATAAAACACAGTTGAAAGGAGGAAGCGAGTTTTTATCATAAACGTACCTTTTGAATCAAATGACACACTGCGAGTCTAAACTATTTATTTGTCTGTACGGCTCTGAATAGGCAGTGACAGTTACCTGATCACTGCCCAAAAACCAACTGGACAATAATCTGAACAAAAGCTAAAATCAGTGTCAGTATCCACAATACAACATTTATTTCAATTACAAAATTTTAGTGTATTGTCGCAAATCTATTTCTTATTCCCAAATTGGATTTTCTAATATTACAAAGGGTATAATGAAGGATTTCGACTTAAATGTATTTTCTTAAATGGACCAAACTCTCACGTGGATTGAATTAAAGATAAGGTTTCAATATTTAAAGCATTATAAAAAATGAAAGGTTCCAACTTCAGATTCTCATCATCTTTAACATTTTAAGTATCTTTCGTCTACCTTATTCTCTGCAATATACTAGAAGCTGAAATACAAACTGTAGTTATTGTCTTTTAAAATAAAGTTCTACCAGACCTTTCTCTTGGTATACACACTCATGCACAACACACAATAACCCACATCTGAACTTTAAGTTGCATAATGTATGATTATGCCATAAATTCAATTTTAAAAATATTTCCATAGTTATTTTTCATCTATGTAATTTGTGAACTGTTAATAAATAGCACAGCCCTTCCTTAGAGATACCTCACAGGAAAACATTTCTGCTGTGCCTGCCCAAGTCGTGGAAAACTTGATAGATCTTCTTGTTTTTTAAATTTTGAAAAATCAGACAATAGCACATTAGACAAAAAGATATTCAAGTTTTCATTATGTATTTTTAAATATGAACTATTTTTGTCCATAGTAGCCTCCTATTTTCTTTTTAATGTTTGAAGGATCTGTACTGTTATTTTTTTTCCATTTCTCATATTTATAATCTGTGGTAAGTAGTTTGAGGGTAATCCTTTTTTTTTTTTTTTAACTTGGATACTTGTTCATTTTCAATTATCTGTCTCTACAAAACCACCTAGTAATACAAATTCACAGGAATTATTTTGTTTTATTTTGTTTTATTTTTTTTTTATTGAGACAGAGTCTCACTGTGTGCCCTGGGTGGAATGCCATGGCATCATAGCTCACAGCAACCTCAAACCCTCAAGCTTCTGGTCTCTCCCTGTCTCAGCCTCTGGAGTAGCTGGGACTACAGGCATCCTCCATAACGCCTCGCTATTTTTTAGAGACTGTGTCTCACTCTTGCTCAGGCTGGTATCCAAACTCCGGAGCCCAGGTGATCCACCTGCCTCAGCTTCCCAGAGTGCTAGGATTACAGGGGTGAGCCACCACCCCTGGCCCAGAAATACATCTATTATGGTAACACTTACATAGCAAAATTTACTTTTTAAATCATTCTCACCTGTATGGTGCAGTGGCATTCACATCCTCAAGTGATATTTTATATCATTTAAATAATAACTAACCATCCTTCTCTTTTTCTAGCACCAAGCATCATTCTACTTTCTATCTCTATGAATTTTATTTTTCTAGGTATCTCAGTTGAGTGGAATCCTGTTATTTGTTATTTCGTGATTTATTCCACATAGCATAAAGTCTTCACAAGTCATTCATCCCGTAACATGTATCGGAATTTTCTTCTTTTTAAGACTGAGTAATAGTCCATTGTATGTATATATCGCTTTTTATTTATTTATCTATCAATGGACACAGCTTGCTTCTACCTTTTGGCTTTTCCGAATAATGCTGCTATGAATATGGGCGTGTATGGATGCTATTCTATTTCTAAATTGAAGAAATAATATAGCCCATCCTATTTGGCCATTACAAAAAAAGATGGAGACTTTATATCTTTTGTTTATTTTATTTTATTTATTAAATTATTAATCAATCAATTAATTGATTGATTGATTTAGAGACAGAGTCTCACATTGCTGCCCTTGGTAAAGTGCTGTGGCATCACAGCTCACAACAACCTCCAGCTTTTGGGCTTAGGCAATTCTTTTGCCTCGGCCTCTGAAATAGCTGGGACTACAGGTGCCTGCCACAATGCCTGGCTATTTTTTTTGGTTGCAATTTGGCCAGGGCCGGTTCGAACCGCCACCCTCAGTATGTAGGGCCGGTGGCCCTACTCACTGAGCCACAGGCATGATCCCAACTTTATATCTTTCATATTTTCCTGGATTGAAGTGGAACACATTCTCCATAGTAAAGCATCAGAAGAATGGACAAGCAAGAATCCAATGCACTCCATTCTAACATGAAGACAGTAGATGACCTCATACAAGGAGGGGTAGGGGAATGAGCACGTGGGGAGCAGGGAGAGGGGAGGAGGCGGGGGTGGGGTCACAGTGTATGGCTCACCTCTTGGACCCAAGACACAGTTATCAGACGGACTTTAGGTCACAAATGTGATCAGTAGAACCTAATTCTTTGTACCCTCAGTGATCCAAACACTAAAAACAAAATAAAACAAAAACAGAAATTTCATGTAGAAAGGGCTTACATTGGGATAATTGTATTTGTGCTCACAGTTCCCTGGCAGGTCATTATAAATGTATATATACAGTTACAGAAATAGCTTCAATATATGATCTTTCTAAAGATGTCTTAAATAAAAGTAGCAATTATTTAAAATTACTCAAACTGTATCAATGCATTTGTATTGTGCGTACTCTAATGTGGGATAATTTATTGTTAAAGCACATTATAAAAGAGGTTGCACTGTATTAAACATACAATATACATATTTAATAATACGTTTATTGGTGTGTTTGACTATATAACATAATATGTAGCATATGTGTGTACATCTTTATGTGTACGCACATGTTTCTGTGTGTGTACAATACATATACACAAGCATGCATGTATGGGTGTGAGCGCATGTGTGTTAGTGTCTCATGAATAAATTGCATATAAATTGAACTTCTGAATAAAGGAAAGGGAAATGGAGTGTCTTTTCTCATAGCGCTTGTTCAGTAGTAAAAATTAAATATTGTTGGTGCTTTTGTCAGGACAGCAAAAGATGCCCCAAGAAATGGCTCTGTGAGACCAGCTGACATAGGGGTAGGCAGTTGTAAGCTCAGCCAATATTTTTTTTTCAGAGTTTTAGGGAAAGGAGTATCTTATGGTTATATGCTGTAACACAATTTGTGAGTTTGTAGACATGTGCACACACGTGATGATTATATTAACAGAGAAACACCAACTCCCAAACACAAGAGGGAAATATCAAAGTCAGTAGTTTGGAGGAGAGAAAAAGGATGATGTGTATGAAAAGGAAAAGATGGTGGAGGGAAACACGCAGCACACAAGATGTGTCCTGATTTCTGTGTATTTAAAGAAAATATGAACATTTTAAAAATATAGAGCCAAATACAGTATTAAAAACGTATAGCGATGCCCACAATTTGTTTCTAAATTTTGGAAAGAGGCAGGTAAAGAGCTTGCAAGTTGTCATTCTTGTTCTTAAAACAACAAAAAACTCCGCAAACTGAAAACTAACTTTTATTAGACCTATCAGAAAACTGAAATCATGGAGCAAATTTCTGCACCCAAAATTTGGGAGACAAGCAAATATAAAGAATCACAGTACACTAGAGCAGAAACCAAGATCAGAAACCTGCCTCAAGCCTGCAAGGCAGCAGAGAAATTTAAACTGTAATTGATGAACTGCTGGAGGCTTGGCAGGGGCCACCCTGCAAGGGACGAGCTCTGGAGAAAGGGAGCCAGGAAGAGGGCGCATTCATGCGTTTTACCTCCAGGAGCCTCCTTCCCAAGAAAAGATTGGAGAACAATCCCTCTGCTCGGATAAGCAGAAAAGCAGCTGTCTTGAAACAATCTTAGAGCCCTCTGTTTTCCTCATGAAGACTTGTCCTCAAGTGAAACCACTTTCCAGAGACTAATGTGAGAAGGGAAAGAGGTAACTGTAGCCCACATGTCGGAAGGAAAATTCTCAGCTCCATTCTCCTTTTGCCTTTTCGCCTCACCCCTGTTGGGAAAGGTGAGGGGCTGAGAAGGTTTCATGAAGGTCTCAGCCCAGGGGCACAGATTTCCTCAAAGAATGAGGCTTAATTATAAAATTAGGAAAGGCTTATTGCCAATGATCCCTCTTTACCAAATCTGCAGGGCTTCTGTGTAATACCAGGAGATTAAAACGGAGAGAATTGCAAATCGCAGACTTTAAAAAGAAGAGAAACCCCAAAGCAACAGGAGATGCAATAAAAACAAGGACACAGAAGAAAGTTCTATCATCTGACACCTGTAGCTGGGAGAGACAGTGCACAGTAGCCCAATAAATGTGAAGGCTCCCATAGGGCCTGTCGACCTCAGTTCTTTCTACATAATATCTCAGGGATGGCTTCCAACAGCAACAAAAAATTACAATCAATCATACTAAAAGGCAAGAAACAGAGATCAGCATTATCAGTAGATAGATGGAAATGTGGGGAAAGAATCAGAAGCAAGGCCAGAAATCAAACATGTTGTCAAGGCTCTTCAATCTGCAGGGTGTCCTAATGTTGCAGGAAGACAAGGCCCAACGGAGAGAAAGACACCCAAACACCACGTTTATAAGAGGAAGGGCTTTATTCACCAGCTGGGAGCTTACGGCATAGAAGAATTCCAAATGGCCATGCTTTCCGTCTAGCTTGATATTTCCCTTTTTATTGACAGTCAAGAAGTTCCACCCCACAGGTACCCTTCTCATTGGCCAGTTTGAATCAAGCGGGAGATGCTAGTCCAGCCCGCACAGAACTACAGGATTTCACAGAACTTGGCAATTTCCAAGTTCCAGGAAGTTACAAATTCCTAAGGGCTGAGTCACCATGGAGAGGACCCTGCAAGTGTATCCTTGTGCTCTCCTTGACAAAACCTGTTCTCCCAGACCTCACCCTTCTCGGGTATCCTCTCTCACTAACAGTCACACCTTAAAGTCACCACACATGTAGAGAGAAAAGGAAGCCTGGCACACTGTCGGTGAACATGGAAATTTGTGCATAGAGGTTTCACAATAATTTAAAATACAATGATGAGAGGCAAGAGGCTGATGAAAGATCCCAGGGGCAAGACCATCTCAGACAGACGGAAAAGTTTTAGATAAAAAAGAAAAAACAAGCAAACAATAACAAAACAAAAAAAAAACAAGCTGTCATCGATCAGGTGTAGTTCTGAGGGGAAGTGTCAGGACCTATAGAAGATTCTGTGAGAAGTTGCAGAGCATTAAGAAGGAACAAGGTATCAGCAGAGGACGCCTCTGCCCCAACAGGCCTGGGTCCAGGGGACAGGTAGGTGGGGAAGCTGGACTCTCCTTCCCACCGTCTCTGGCTCTGCGCAGGCTCCAGTGCTGCAGACCTTTTCTACCCCCACAAAGTCTGAAAGCTGCTGCTGCCAGTGAACTGGCATCCTCTCAACCACCTCACACCGGCCTGCCAGCCCCTGGGCTGCTTCCCGTCACCACAGACCCAACCAAGACGACAGGTACCACACAGCTCTTCCAGCTTTGCCCTTATAACTCTGCCAACATTGAAATAAAATTTTATGTGAATAAATCAATCACTTTTTTTGGTAGGTATTGGAAATAAATGGTTTGAATAACATTTAAATACAATAGTTTAAGCAAAAATATTATTGCTTAGTATACAAATCTTCAAATAATTTATCACAAGTTCCTGGTCAGGTAATTTTAACAATAAAGAAAAACATTACCAATTAACAAAAAAGATTCTGACTTGCAATTTTATAATGGAATAACATAACTATTATTCTGAATATCCAATATTCTAGAAGTTCCAACATTTTTAGGATATTTTGTTTTTTGTTAGAATTTGGTATAAAAGTTCATTAAACTTACTTTTTTATTGTCACCAAAATAACATGTCCTTATTCAGTCTATTTGCTTTTTTAAAGCATATTTTTAGTTTTATTAATAGTTATCTGAGCTAGACCTAATGAGAGGAAGAAATGTTAGTTATCTAAAACAAAAAGAAGTAGAGAACATAATAGTAGTTGAAGTTTAAATATAAATGTAAATATTGTATGTTAATTCTTTTGCTTTAACTGGGAAAATACCTATAAGGAAGATATTAATGTAAATAATAATTTAAATTAAGTAAGTATAAATGTAATGTAAATAATAATTTAAGTAAGTATAAATTAAAAATGATAGTTAACTTTATTCAATTCTCCTTTAATTTTAAATAATACTATTGCAGAAACTCTTAATTTTTAATTTAAATACTCTTATTTTCCTTTTTAAGACTTGGTTTTGTGTATCAAAATGTTGTGATAATATGTTAAGCGTCCTATATTCTTTGTTAATAAGGAATCTAGTGCAATTAGTACTGGGCAAAGAGGTTAAACAAAATTCAATAACAGGAGTAAGCAGGACAAATAATAAAATATTAGAGATTATTCATAAATTAAATTAATATCAAGTTTATTTAGCTTAATTACAACAGCCCTAGCAAAAAGTACCTCTCTACATACAATTATATGTAGCATATATAAGTGTATATGTATCCATTTATATGTTTTTGCCATACATACATGGAAGTGATTTAATTAAACAAGAAATTCAATGAGCTGTCATTGGATGGCTACTTGAATATTACTGGAATGGTTAAAATAATTAAACAAGTTGATTTTTAAGCATAAACATTTTTAATTTTTTATAATTTTGTAAAATGTGTAACTTTGTATAATTCCTATAAGCTGAAATTTTGTAAGAAATACGTTATTGTCTAAAATTAAACTAGTGAAGGGAGGTGCCTGTGGCTCAAAGGAGCACGTCCCCAGCATCACATGCTGGAGGAGGCAGGTTCAAACCCAGCCCTGGCCAAAAACTGCAAAAATAAATAAATAAGTAAATAAAATTAAACTAGTGTTAATAAAAATGAATAAAGTAGAGAAATATTAGATTTTTGTCTTTATTTCAGAAGGAATACTTAAGGTTACTTCTGAGTGAAATCTTCTATTGATTAAAATTTTATTTACATTTATATTAATGTGTTTCTCCTCAAACTTTTACTCAATAATTTTAGCATCTATTGGCAGATCTTTCCTAAAAAGGTTAATTTGTGAATCTTCCAAATGGTGATTTACTTCTCTTTTTTTTTCTTGTATTAAATTAAATTCTTCTCTAATGAATAGTTTTCCCTTTTCCTATTTATTTATGTGATGAATTACATATATAGGTTATTTTGAACTTGTGGTATGTGTTTCATTTTATGGATTATAATTTAAAACTCTTGTTGCTGTGTCCTTAAGTTGTTTTGTATTGGACCCTCAGTAGTTCAGTGAAGATGTGTCCCATACACTTTCTGCCTGTCTTTGTCCTCTTTTGAGATCTTCTTCTTTCTTTCACCACAAGATGTTTCAAGATCCCACACTGTTTTCCCTGCCTCAGCTCTGAAGTCCATTATTTCTCCAAGAAGTTTAATTTCCTTTATTGCAGAATAAAGTTTAGCAACAAAATCCAGGTGTTCGTGCTCAGCGCTATTGGTGTTAGAGATTAGCACTTTCTGTCGTGAGAACAACCGTGAGACACTTGTCACCACCTCTCTTTACCTTTATATCTATTTCTCTGTGTCACCATAAAACAAGTATCCTTAATTATTTGGTTTAGGAACCTTTAATTTTACAAGATTTAATGCATATGCCATACATTTCAAGTAGGCAAAATTTCCAGGGACTAAAGCAGCTTCACTTTATTATCTAAGTGACTATGATCATTTCCATTTTAAAGGTAAGTAAAGTAAGGTAGGAAAAGGTTAAGTCAGTGGGTCTCAACTGAGAGTAATTTTGTTCCCCAGAGGATATTTGGTAACATACAAGGATATTTGCATTTTTCACAGCTGGGGAATATCATTGGACTAGTATCTAGTGAGTAGAGGCCAGAAATGTGGTTAAACATCTCGAGATACCCAAGATAGTTCCCCTCCCCTGCCTGCCAAAAAATAATTATCCAGAGTAAGTGTTGATAGTTTGAGATATAGCAACCCTGTATTAAATAACTAGATTAAATTCATACAACTAGTAAATGGAGGATCTGAGATTTTAGTCCAGGCCATTATCTCTTTTGGTTTTATTTCCACAAAATAGAAATTACAGTACGATTCTATATTCAACACTAGTAGCCAAGTCCAGACTATTCTGTCAGTCACTGTTATCATTTTAAAATACTTTTTCATGTGTCTCTAAAATTAATTTCTGCAAAAATGTTCACATAATATTTTTAAAAATCCATATCAGATTATAATACCCTCTTCTTCTCAACACTTACATGTCACCACATCCCACTTAGAATATAATCCTGACATCTTAAAACCTGCAAATCTAACTCTTCTTGATCAAGGCTTCCACTACTACTCAAGAATATTGTGTTCATCGATCCATGAAGGGATTAATAAATTGTGGTACATTTACCCCATGGAATATTATGCTGACTTAAAGAAAGGTGGGGACTTTACCTTTTTCATGTTTACATGGATGGAGCTGGAACATATTCTTCTTAGCAAAGTATCTCAAGAATGGAAGAAAAAGTATCCAATGTACTCAGTCTTACTATGAAACCAATGTATAGCTTTCATATGAAAGTTATTCCCCAATTATAGCCTAAGAAGAAGGGGAAAGGGGAGAGGGAGAGAAAGGGAGAGGCGAGGATGGGTAGAGAGTAATTGGTGGGACCACACCCACGTCGCATCTTACAAGGGTACACGTGAAATTTACAAGGTGTAGAATATAAATGTCTTAACACAATGACTAAGAAATTGCTGTGAAGGCTATGTTAACCAGTTTGATGAAAACATTTCAAATTGTATATAAAACCAGCACATTAGACCTCATGATTGCATTAATATACATAGCTATGATTTAATAAAAAAAAGAAAAAGAAAGAAAGAATGTTATACCATATTTATTCATATTAGTTAAATACTAGACACAAACTACTTCTCCTTCACAAGTGAATAGAAAATAAACCACCAAATAGAATAGAAATTAACAATAAAATTAAATAACTTAACAATACACCCAATGATATGAAGGGAAGTCACATCTATAATATAGTGCAAAGGAAACTTGAAATAAGTTACTTATTTGATGCATAGTACAGTGCCCAGGGAATGCAAATATAAGGGTATATAACTTGCCTACAAGTCAGAATAGGGAACAAATATTGCTAGGGATGAGAGAAAAGGAGAAGAGATTGTATACAAAGTACAGCAAAGGATATCTTTGGAGTGAAGGAACTGTTCTTCCATATCTTGATTATACCATACTCACATGTCAAAATTCATCCAACTGCATACCTAAAATGGATGCATTTTACGATATATAAATTATGTCTCAATGGCTTGGTACCTGTGACTGAAGCGGCTAAGGCACCAGCCGTATACACCTGAGCTAGTGGGTTCAAATCCAGCCTGGGCCCGCAAAAAACAATGACAGCTGCAACCAAAAAATGGCCAGGCGTTGTGGCGGGCACCTGTAGTCCCAGCTACTTGGAAGGTGGGGGTAGGAGGGGTGACAGCTTGAGGCTCTGTCTCAAAAAAAAAAATTATGCCTCAATAATAAAATCCATGTTAATTTACATATGTGTACATAAACAGAAAATATTATAATATATGCAAACTGAACAGATGTATGTATCCAATGTATGAAAATGTGAATTGAAAGCAGGTATTCATCTCTGGAAACCTATTATTCCCAATCTCTGTATGTATCTCACGTCAACTGCAGGGTTATTTGGTTAAAATTTCATTACAGGTAAATCATGTAGAAGATGACTTTGGTAAAGAAGTATAGAATCAGACGTGTACTGCTTAAAAATTAACACAGACACTTAACCATTAAAATTATGACCATGTCATTTCCGTCACACTGATTGTCCTAGAAGATAGCCTTCAGATAGTTATTTAACTTCTGCCTTAATCCATAAAATATGTTCATACATAAGTCATTTTTCAACTGTCAAGATGTATCAGAAAATGCCAAGGTGGAACTAGTTTTTTTCCAAAAAAAGAAAAAAAAATCATTCATATACTGGTTTCATATAAATTGTACCTTCATTTGCATCATGGATTTTTTTCATCAGAGTGACCTGAATATAAACCCCAAATTTCTTGAAATAAATTTTACTTTGTAATACAACCAAAGTAAGAAAAATTTACATTAAGGGTTAAAAAAATCCTGAAGTAGCCTTTTACATTCTGGTGTTCTATAGCACTGTATAATGGACAATAATATAGTATAGATTTTAAAATGGCTAGAAAGGAGACATCAAGTGTTCCTAACACAAAGAGAGGGTAAGTATTTGAGAAGATGGAAGATCTGATTAGCCTAATCCACTCACTGTGTTACATATATTGCAACGTAACTCTATACTCCACAAATATGGACAATTATTAGTCCAATTATTTCTCCACATATGTGTTGTTCTAAGAAATTTTTAAAATAGTATGAAATGCAAATTAAATTGAATGCATTTAATATTTGAAATTAAATGTAGTATGCAGTATTTTGGTAAAGTTGCACAGAGAGATTAATAAGTAAGACATTTTAGGGAAAAATAATGTATTAGTTTCCTATGACTTCTGCAACAAATTATCATTAACTTGTTGACCTAAAATGATAGATATTTGTAAATTCACAGTTCAAGAGGGCAAAGTTCCAAAATCATTAGGTTGAAATGAAAGTGTCACGTCTGCAGGGCCCCCCTCACTCAGGAGACCCTCAGGATGGGCCAGTTCCTTGCCTCTGCCAGCTCCTGGTGGCTGCCTGAAGGCTTCCCTGACCCCGACGCTTTCCCCTCTTCCCTGGAGGAAATTTAATCTTCTGTCATTTGTGGTTGCCTTTAGAGTATACCCAGGAAATCCAGGAAGTCTCTCCACCTCATTTAATCATATCCTGAAAGATCAAAGATCCTGTTTTCTTTTGTTTTGTCTCGTTTTTTTTTGAAACAGAGTCTTGCCCTTTCACCTATGCTAGAGTGCTGTAGCATCATAGCTCACAGCAATCTCAAACTTCTGCGCTCAAGTGATCCTCCTGCCTCAGGCTCCCATGCAGCTGGGATTACAGCCAACGGCCTGTGCACCCAGCTCATTGTTTTATTTTAGAAGAGATGGGGTTCTGCTCTCACTCAGGCTGGTCTCAAACTCCCGAGCTCAAGTGATCCTCCACCTCAGAGTCCCAGAGTGCCAGGGTTACAAGTGTGAGCCACTGGGTCCTACCTCAGAAATCTCTCAAAAAGAAAAAAAAAAATCATTTACACATTACAGACATTTGGACCTAATATATTGGGGCATCAGGTATTCTGCTTACCACACTGATAGCGTTTTCATGAGAGGGTGACAACTCACGTTTGGTGTTGGAGAGGAGCCAGGCCAGGCCTCAGTTTCCCTCATGGGTGTTTCTGTCTTTTCTTTCAGGCACCCAAAGCACTTGACTTTCTCTGGCCAGGTGTAGTTAGACTTGTGTCAAAGACTCACTTCGATCAGTGGCATGAGCGTCACCCCTGTGATTCATCACGTGTTTTATCATCTACCACACTGATCAGGAGTTAGAAACCGAAGCGTGTGGCCATCAGTGACAACGAGAGAATCTGAACGCCACTTTGCTTTCCAGAAATGGAATTGTTGGTTGGCTTAAACCTGACTCCGTCATTGCATTTTCAGCTATACTTCCTTGCATTAAAATGTATTTATTTTTTTCTCTAATTTATTTTTACCTTATCAAAACCTATCTTAATATTGGATCCTATTATATGTAATGCTGAAGCATAGTAACTGTTTAATGACATTTTCCATTCCTTCTTATAGTTACTATTATTTTCATAAATGTTACAATACATAAATCATAAATATAATAATAGAGCATTATCTATTTTGCTTTACACAGACATATTCTTATAGGACATAAGAAATAACAAAAATAGTATTTCGTTTTAATTTTTTTTTATTTCAAAATATTAAGGGGGTACAAATTTTTGTAACATGGATCTACAATGTAACCTGACGGTCAGGGCCTTCCATATGCCCCAGACAGTGTTAATTGTCTCAACAGGTAAGTTTTTATACTTCTCCTCCCCACTTAGATTCCAGTGTCTTTTGGAACTTTTTTGCCCACGTGAACCCATCATTTAGCATGCACTCACTGTGGAGAACAGGTGTTGGTTTCTTCATTTAGAATAATGGTTTGCAGTTCCATCCAAGTTGCTGTGAATGACAACATTTCATTCTTTTCTACAGCTGACTAGTACTCCACGGCACCCTCGTGAATGTGTGTGTTTATAGAAAGATAGTTGTAGATGGTACGATTCTATATCTTTGCACATGTGAATTGTTCTGTAAGAAACATTTGAATGCAGGTGTCTTTGGATAAAATGTTTTTTTTTTTTTTTTAGGTAGATACACAATAGTGGTTTTGCAGGATTGACTAGTGGGTCAGTAATAGCTCTATTTTTATTTATTTATTTATTTATTTTTATTAAATCATAGCTGTGTATATTAATGAAATCATGGGGAGTAATAGCTCTTCGAGAAATCCCCATCCATAAGATTTTTCCCAAAAAATAGTATTTTATATGTATCAAAATATAACCTTTATTCCAGTAGTATTTACTGTTTCTGTCTTTCAGTTGTTCTTGTGGATTTGAGTTTTCATTTGGTGTTAATGTTCTTTAAAATCAGAGATTTCTTTATGTTTCTTCTATGCAACTCCTGTGAATATTTTTTACTGAATCTTCATTTATAAATGATATATTTTCTAGATATATGATTTTTTTTTTTGAGACAGAGCCTCAAGCTGCCCCCCTAGGTAGAGCACTGTGACATCACAGCTCACAGCAACCTCCAACTCCTGGGCTCAAGAGATTCTCTTGCCTCCGCTTCCCAAGTAGCTGGGACTACAGGCGCCCGCCACAATGCCCGGGGCTATTTTTTGGTTGCAGCCATCATTGTTGTTCAGCGGGTCCGGGCTGGATTCGAACCCGCCAGCTCAGGTGTATGTGGTTGGCGCCTTAGCCGCTTGAGCCACAGGTGCTGAGCCAATACATGATTTCTAAGTTGACCTTTTCTTCAGAAACACAAATATAGTACTACGTTTTTCTGGCCTGTTTTAGTTTCCTTCTTTATTTTTAATTATTATGGCCACATGACAGTTGTATATTCTTATAGGGTAAGTGGGAAATTTTGATAAAAGCATACAACGAGAGTTAACAAAATCAGGGTAATTGGGGCATCATTACCTCAGTCATCTGCCATTGATTTGCGTCAGGAACATACCAATTCCACCATTTTAGTTATTTTAAAGTTCGCCCTACTTCCTTTTTATCGTAATCATGTTGTTGTGCTATCAAGTATTATTTCTTTCAGCTAATGATTTAACTGTATATTTGCAGGCATTAACCATCCCTACTTTATCTCACCTCCCTCGACTCCCCTCCCAGCCTCCAGTAACCACCATTCTACTTTCTGTCTCCAAGAGTTTGATTGCGTTTCATATTTGTCTGTGACATATGAGTGAGAACACGTTAAACCTGTCTTTCTGTGGCTGGCTTGTTTCAATTAACATAATATTCTCTAGTTCCATCCCTGTTGTTGCACATGTCTGGATTTCATTCTTTTCGCAGCTGTATAATATTCTATTACACATGTGTATCACAGTTGCTTGTCCATTCAACCCCTGATGGACAGGTAGGTTGAGTCTAAATCCTGGCTCCTGTGAATAGTGCTGCAATAAACCTGCACTGCAGGTATTTTTTCAATGTGCTCTTTTCTCCTCCTATGGATATATGTCCAGCAGTGGAAAAGCTATGTCACACGGTAGTTCTATTTCTACTTTCATGAGTAACCTCCACACCGTTCTGCACTGTTCTACTCATTACACTCCCACTACCAATGTATAATATGTCTCTTTTCTCCACATCATGGCCAGCATTTGATGTTGCCTATTTGATAAAAGCCACTATAAGCGGGGAGAGAAGATATCTCCTTGTAGCTCTGAATTTCATAAAAGTAACAAAAGAGTGTGTGTGTGTACTGTATATATAATGAAATATATAAATCGTTAAGTCAAATACTCTCAAATATAATTTTGCCCTTTTTTCCTTTCATTTTCTGAGCATAAAATTCTATGCAGATTTGATATTATCCATTGGGTCACTGAGGCCTATTTTTTTTCTAAATCTTCCTTCTCTTTTTTTATTTAGATGGTAGGATATCTACTGATCCATCTCAGATTACTAAGTATTTCCTCTGCTTTTTTAATTCTAATGTTACTTCTACTTATTATAGTTTTCATTGCAAGTATTTGGCTTTTCAGTTCTCAAATTGTATGTGCTTATTTTTATAGTTGAATTTCCTAAAATTTCTTACATGTAAATTCATTACACTAACCATATTGTTCTTCAAGTCTTTGAATATGCTTGTAACAGGCAGTTCAATTGCCACCAATAGCCATGTTACCTTAGACGTGTTTTTCCTTAACTATTTAATTTTCTAATTACATGTCATATTTCTCTGCTTCTCAGCGTGGCAGGTGTGTTCTGCTCATTTCTGGACTTTCTGGAATAGTAGATATCCTGAATTATGGGCTCTTCTTCTAAGCATCATTGAGGGTTTCCTTGGTTTATGTTATTTTTAGTTTGTCAGGCAGTTTCTTACGAAGGGATAAAGTTGACCCTTCTGAAGCTTGCTTTTTTTTTTTTTTTTTGATTTCAATTTTTTTGTTTACCAAGTCTAGAGATGCTTTAACTGTAGGGCTAGAATTACATTTCTCTTAAAATGTAGACTTTCTGGAGTATAAACTAAGAAACTAAGATATTTTGGGAGAGCCCCCCTCTACGACATACCTAGTGTATGCTTCTTTTTGATTTCTCCTATTAACTCTTTACTAAGATTCTTACACATAATAGTGTGCGTGTGTATAAATACATAAGTAAATCAAACTCTCTCAAATATGAAAGCTCTAAGTATCACCACACTGTGTACCCTCTGAAATTTTCCTAAAAATCACTTATTTCTTTTTTTTTTTTTAAATACAATTTTGCTTTCATGTACGTACGTGTTTTATTTCTCCCCATGGATCCCACTTTCCATTTCTCTTTTTCTATTTTAGAACTCCCAAATATCTTAACAATGTATTGTCTTATTTTGTTTACATTTGCTTTACTCTGTGTAGTAAGTTTTTCTTCATAACTTTACCTGCTACAAAAATTTTATTTTTACCTTTTCTGGTATTACTGCAGATTCAAATACCTTTTAC
>CAUYRH010023208.1:0-11889 GCA_963574655.1 Perodicticus potto
AATTGTGTACATTGGTGCAATCATAGGGCAGAATGTGCTTCATATATAATCAGAAACATTTTGATCGTACTGTGAGAGATAGCCCTCATAGCATTTTCTTAATCACTATATAAAGACATTGATACTCTACATTTAATAAGTTGACACAGAGTCTCACTTCGTCACCCTCATTAGAGTGCTCTGGGGTCACAGCTCACGGCAACCTCCAACTCTTGGGCTCTCTAGCCTCAGCCTCATGATGCCCACCACAATGCCTAGCTAATTTTAGAGATGGGGGTCTTGCTCTTGCTCAGGCTGGTCTTGAAACTGTGAGCTCAGGCAATCCACCCGATTCGGCCTCCCAAAGTGCTAAGATTATAGGTGTGAGCCACCACGCCTGGCCTGTTCTTGGCTTTGACTAGTCTAAGAGTCAATGATGGCGAGTCAGTTACAAAGTCTACCTACAAAGTTGCACACGTATGTGTGAGCGCACACTTGGATGTTTATTGTTGCCTTGTTTCATAGGGAGAAAAAAACAGAAAAAAGCTAAATGTCCATCAGCAGTGAGACGATTTGTCATTGTATAAATTATGGTCTTTTCAGACTTTAAGATAGTTTGCAGCTATTAAAACTAGCTAGTAAGTTAGATACTAGTGTATTGATTTGGAGAGATACTTGTGATGTACTCTTAGGTAAATAAACAAGTTTCAGATACCTATCTACAGGATGGTCCAGAAGAAAGAATAACATTTTTTACATGTGTAATTTTTTACCAGTACATGTACATATGATGTGTGCATGTGTGTGCACATGTGTGTAGTAAACAAAGAGAAAAGTGCAAATGTAAATATACCAAAGTCTAATACTGGTTACTTTAGTGTTTATGTAGCAAGCTATGAACAGTGGTTACCAGGTAATTGGAGAATAAAAACAGATGTTATGATGCACATATGATAGCAATTTTTATGCAAAATATTGTTACTAAAAGAACTGTATTGAGGAAATGTCAAAATATCAACCCCTTAAAAAGTACAGTCTGTGGTTCGACACCTGTAGTGCAGTGGTTATGTCGTCAGCCACATACACAGAGGCTGGTGGGTTCGAACTCAGCTTGGGCCAGCTAAGCAATAATGACAACTGCAACAGAAAAATAGCCAGGTGTTGTGGTGGGCTCCTGTAGTCCCAGCTACTTCAGAGGCTGAGGCAAGAGAGTCGCTTAAGCCCAAGAGTTTGAGGTTGCTGTGAGCTGTGACGCCTCAGCACTCTACCGATGGCAATGTTGTGAGACTCTGCCTCAAAAAAAGGTACAGGCTATGAATGGTTGGCTCCTAGAATACTAGGAAAATCTAATTAAGCAAAAGCGTCTTCACAATGATGAAATCTCACAAGCATCACTAAAAGTCACACATTTTACAGGATACTAGACTGAAAATTAAGTATTTGCAACATTTCTGTATTCCCAGAAACTATTAAAGAGTCTCAGATGTAGGAGACATTTAATACATTTATTTTTTTTTCATGAAAGCTTTGAGGTCCTAGAAAACACCAGGATGAAGGATCTATTAGAAGTGAATTATACCATTAAAGATAGAATTCAGATACTTGAAATTTCAGATTTTTTTTTTTTTTTGAGCCAAAGTCTCACTATGTAACCTTGGGTAGAGTGTGGTAGCATCACAGCTCATAGCAACCTCAAACTCTTGGGCTTAAGAGATTCTCTTGCCTCAGCCTCCTAAGTAGCTGGGACTACAGGCATCTGCCACAACACCCGACTATTTTTTGGTTGTAGTTGTCATTGCTGTTTAACAGACCAGGGCTGGATTCGAACCTGCTAGGCTGGCACCCTAGCCGCTGAGCTATAGGCACTGAACCTTCAGAAAATATTTTAGGGAAAAATTTTTTCCTTACATTTTAAGAACTTACAAAATATTTCAATTGAAAAGTTTGGTATATTTTTTGAATGATAGATTAAATATGTTAGGTTACTTTCAACCTCTGGAAATGCCAAAAATGGTACAAAATGGTGCAATGGATTATTTTATGTACCCCATGCATGCAGGTGGATGTTTATGATTCTTGTGTATACAGAAGCTGATCAATTCTCAAATATTTGTCATGTAAGGATATGTTCATCTCAGAGACCCAGCCAGTCAATAGGAGGTAGAAGAACATTATTGCTCCTTGTTAGTTTTTTAAAAACAGGTATTAAAAGTTCCTTTTTTATTTTATGCAATCCCCACATTAGCCATGGAACCATAAAAATGACCATTAGTATGGAACCATAAAAATGACCATTTCATCTGAAACTGTGGAAAATGGTTTTAATAATCAAATGGGAAAATCATGATTGTCCTGTGGTCTTTAAAATGTTTGGTCAAACCATTAAAAACTCTCTTACTCCCCATTATAAATACGTAGGGCAATAAGAAAAATAGTGAACTCACTTTTATTTAGTATTCTGTAATTAAAAATGTTAGAAATATTGGCCAGGTGTGGTGACTCATGCCTGTAATCCTAGCCTCTGCGAGGCCGAGGCGGGTGGATTGCTTGAGCTGAGGAGTTCGAGACCAGCCTGAGCCAGAGCAAGACCCTGTCACTAAAAACAATAGCCAGGTGTTGTGGCGGGTGCCTGTAGTCTCATCTACTTGGGAGGCTGAGGCAAGAAGATCACTTGAGCCAAAGATTTTGAGGTTGCTGTGAGCTATAAAGCCACAGCATTCAACCCCAGAGCGACTGAGTGAGAGACTCTGTTTCTAAAAAAAAAAAAATTGTTAGAAATAGTCAGAATTAAAATCTTTTATTTCTTTGTATAAAACCTATCAAAAACAGTTTGAATGGTGCTTACCTCTTGTCCTGTAACTTATGAAATGTAGTGAGGATATTTTTTTGTGCCTTGGTGAACTGTCATATCCTTCCGATGTTTGGGTTAGTGGCCAAGATTTTGTTCTTTGTTCTCTTAATGTCATGAGATATCTCCGAGAGTTGCTTTAATGTGAGTTTTTTTTTTTTTTTTATTTGGCTGGCGTCACTTCCTTTGGAGCATCTTCATCCTTTTCGTCACCATCACTTTCTCACTGGAGTTTGGAAATTCACCTTCTTTAAGCTTCTCCAGCTGCGTATCCATGGCGTGTCCAGTTCACATTCCCACAGCCAGCTATTTCTGCCATCACTCCATCTATGTTTGGTTTGAATTTCACTCCTGGTGTTACCACTTCTCATTTCTTTGCTTCATTTCATCTTGGCCAATTGCCTCTTCTGATTACCTGTTTTTTGTGAAGTGTTGTGTGTGTTTATCAGGGGGAGACAAGGAGACGGCACAGCCACTTGGTTTGCTGTCTGTGAATGAACTGAGTAATAACTATGAGGGGATCAATCCTGGACAGACTGTGAGAGAAGGGACATAGTTGGCTGCTGACCACGACATGCATCTGTTATTTATGTAGTGATTTGTGTACTCGAGAGTGAGCCGTGAGCAGTGAAGTTTTGCAGTTAATACACTGTGATAACTGAAACTAGAACTGTGTGGCTGGGGGACCGTTCTTATTTAAACCATGGAAACTGAAGTTTGTGTAAAGCAAGGACTGCCTATATATGTTCATCATAGACAATTTAGATAAAACAGATGTGCAAAACAAGGGACAACATACCAACTTTTGATCTCGGGATCAAAGGCCTTATCCCTACTAGGAAGAGAATGCCTCCAACAGCAGCGACCATTTGTTTCAGACACATCGAGAAACACAGTATTAATTTCCTACCTCTTCAGAGAGTTCAGGACCGAAAAAGGAAGAGCAAATTTGAAATTTTAGACATCAGAAGGGGAGAGAGGCAAGTAGGTCCCCTGTTCCCATGTAGTTGAGATCAGAACAAAAGAAGATAACCCTTGAGGCAAACGTTTCATAAACTACAAACTCCTCTGAATATAAGGATTATCATTCTTACCTAAGTGAGCCTCTTCTCTGTGTTTTCAAGCTTCGTTTTCTCTGTGTTATTTGGGGAACTGGCACTGAAACAACTTGATCCAGCCACAGTTCCCAAGATTCCTCCTGAATATCTGGCACGACTCCTTCCCTAGTCTTTGGTTTTCAAATCGAGTAAACTCAGTCATGGGCTTGATTGTTCACGTAAGTGCCAAACCTAGGGCAGTTGCCAGGGTATTTCTCCTGAGTAGCTGGGACTTTTTGTCAACAGTAGCCTGCTTGCCATGGACTTCCTTTAAACTTATGAAAAAATTAGATTTTTAGTTTTTAAATTTTATAATTGAATGTAGAAGCTAACTTCTACACCATATCTTTCAAGACCTTGCCTCATCTCAAGGGAGTTTGCGATAAGCTGTTTTCTGTGTTTCACATGAAATGACCAGTTTCGTTCTCAACTGGATAAACCATGTTAGAATTAATATACCCATTTCAGGAACTCTAATGATCTACAAGAGTGGTTCCCATCACTTCCCTTTTCACGTGGGGAAGGATATGAAAGCTCTAAGGACCAGGACAGTTGATGGAAAGCCTAGTCTTCACTTAATGGCATCATGAAGTTAGAAGTAGAACCAGCCAATGATGTGCTATTCTACAGATAGCAATTAATCAGTAACGAATTAGATAGAGTGGGAGAGGTAGTAATTAATAAGTAGTAAATATTGGTAGTGTACAACTGTATACAATACCTTATGTATCATCTCACTTCACTTTGGCTTAACTTTTACTCAAACCAAAGCAGTGATAGCTAGTTTTGCACAGTATATATCTTTTATTTTTTTATTTCAAATTGATATGAGGGTACACATTTTTAGATTACATCATTCTTACTTCCAAGGTAAAGTTCCAGTTGGCATTTGGTGGGATCTCATCTAATGGGAACAATGAGTAGATGGATACCGGACCCCATAGGTGAAGGGTTCTTTTTATAACTTCACAGTATATTTTGATAGCGTGTCACTTCAGCTGCATCATATTCTTATCCTCTGGGAGATCTCTGATATACTGGCTACTTGGCTCTTATGCATGTAAAATCTGGAAGGTCGAGGGATTGAAGCACAGCAGGCAACCCTGGCCAACGGGGGGATGACAGGTGCTTCTTCCTTCTATTCATTCCTTGAGACCACAATACCAAGGCATATTCTGTGGTGTGCCATTATGGTGGAAAGGACCAATGGAAGGCCCTGAAACTGTGGAAAGCCACTGAGATATCTTTCCCTGACCAAGATAATAACCCAGAAGCAATGCCACATCCTGAGTGGAATTGCAGAGGCTAGTGTCATCATTAAAGTCTTAAAGGGACGGTGGTTCCCTTTATGTTCCCACTGGATTACCTTTGTGGCTTTTATAAGAGCCAGAGGATCAGGGCAGATGATGACCTCAATCCCAGCTGCTTTGGAGAAATGTGGAGTTTTTCCTTAGTCTGTGGTACAAGGTATGTGGTAAATACATTCTTTTTAATACCCATGATGCAAGGGGCTCAAAAATAAGTCCACATGTTCACAGTATGTGGGAAGGGCTAGAGAACACATTCACTACTCACCTCTTCAAAGAGATATGTTATCGTTCTTGTTGCTGCCAGAATGTAGCCTGCTAGAACCTGATCAGTAAAGCATTTCCTAGAACATCACACTGATCCTCTATGTTAGAGACATCATGCTAACTGGATCTGGCGAGCAAGACATGACAAGTAGTCTGAATGTTCTAATAAGACACAGGCATGCCAGAGGGTGGGAGACAAACCCCATGAAGATTAAAAGGCTTGCTGTATCAATTGGTCAATAGTTCAGGACTTATCAGGACATCCCCTTTGAGATAAGTGCCAAGTAGTTGCCCTTTGCATTCCCCTACCACTGAGAAAGAGTCACAGTGCTTGGTGAGCTGCTTTGGATTTGGAGAGCAGCCCTTGGAAATACTGCAAGGGTGGAGCTCAGAGCAAGAGAGAGCTTTGCAGCAGGTCCAGGGTGGATATAAACCAATGGGTCTAATGGTGCTGGCAGGGTCTGTTGTGGATAAAGATGGTATATGGATTTTTTTGCAAACACCAATACAAGAGTCACAGTATATTCCGGTAGGGTTCTGCAGCAAGGCTGTGCCCTCTGCAGCACAGATATTCTCCATTGAAGAGCACCTCCTGGCATGTTCTGAGGCATCAAATGATTATGCAATAGACGCTGCCATCATTATCTAGGCATATCAGATCTTCAGAATCAATAGGTCAGGAGGATATAGAGCCAGGCATGCCCCTGAAGGACAATGACTCTAAAAACAGTGGCAAAGGGAAAATGGCACAGCTATGAACAATGCAGTTGGCACTCACTTTATATAGAGGGTAAAATGGGCTGAAGTGGTGATGTATTATTATACATAGCATCCTGGGGAGTAGCAAATGGTTTGAGTGGTTGCTCGGGTCCCCAGAAGGAGCACATTTGGGGTATCAATGACAAGAAGTCTGGGTAAGAAGCATGGGTATGAGCCCATTGGAGTAGGTGCAGAGCATTGGCTCTCTGTGTCTCCAGTAGCAGATCCGCATAGATCTGCCACTGGAGAAGCTGCTTATAAACTAAGTTTAATTAAAATGGTAATCACAGCTCTTGTTTTTTTTTTTTAAGATAACATTAGCCACCCAAATATTATTGATTGAGATACAGACAACTCTGGTGGGGGAACTCCAGAGGAGAGTGCCAGCTGACCACCCCCATTGTTCCTGCAGTTAAAGCTGAAACCAACTGGCTTATATATAGTGTCTCACTGTCTATGTTGAAATATGTTATATTTAATAGTAAATAGAGTTAGTGTCATCACCATAGGTCCCCAAAGTCAAATCGCTTGGACTCCACAGATTGGAGAAAGTGCTTTTGCTTGGGTGAAGGCTTATTCACTTTCTACTACTTCCTTCCAATGATGTAGTTGACCAGTGGACCTCAATAAAGCAGTCGTAATAGTTTGGTGTTTTACAAACTATTGTGAACTATGACCCATTAACAGGTCACAATATCAAGTTAATGAGACATGACCAACGCTAAAAACACTGAAATAGAATACGTAGGCATATCAGAGAGTGTGATATGTAATAAAGTCAAGAAACTACTGTTACATATTTGTGGCATGTGTTTACTGGAATACTACGTAAAAAATAAAATATCTTTTAAAATGTCTTTTTGGAAACAGTGTATGAAAGAATTTGAAAACATTCAAGTGGTTGAAAATATATTTCATAAGATTGGGGTCATTTAATTTTTAAACACAAGCTTAAATTCCAGTGGTCCTGCTCTAGATTCACATGTGGGCAAAATATTTCTCTCCCTCTTCAAGGGCATGGTTCTGGCTAAAGATACCCTCTTACGTCATGGGGAAAATGCTTGGTATCTTAGTCTGCAACATCAGAATTCAGATTTACGGTGACTTCACTGCTATCTACAAGGACAATGGGTGAGTACTTGCTACATATTTGTGTAACTACAGGACCAATCCTGGTAATTTTACAAAGGCAAAAATAATTCTGTTCCAAAGATGCTGAGAGCTTTCTTAAGCAATGTTCCAATGGCAGTTCCAGCAAGAAAAAGAGAAAAAAAAATCCTGTCTGGATCAGGTACCAGAGTCATACCTCACAGTCTATATTCTGAACACATACCCTAAACCCAGATGTTTTCTTTTGTATCAAATAAATTGGAGAGAATGGTTGAAGCTTTTTTGACAATTGCATTGACTGCTTCTTTGGTTACAAATGGTGGCCTGTGTAGAGGAAAAAAATCTGTAACACGTAACCAAGTTCTCTCATTTTGTTAAACCTTTTAAATAACTCTTTTATTGAAGTAGAGCATTACCCTAGAAGTGGTTTTTATAAATAGCTTTTGACAGTATTTTTTATTAGCCAAGTTATCAATACTACAAAGTCCTGCATAAGAATTGATAATGGATGGGCGGCGCCTGTGGCTCAAAGGAGTAGGGTGCTGGCCCCATATACTGGAGGTGGCAGGTTCAAACCCAGCCCTGGCCAAAAAAGAAAAGAATTGATAATGGAATTTGCCAGGATGAATATATTTACATGAGTCTTTTTTTTTTTTTTTTTTTTTTTTTGAGACAGAGCCTCAAGCTGTTGCCCTGGGTAGAGTGCTCTGGCATCACAACTCAAAGCAACCTCCAATTCCTGGGCTCAAGCGAGTCTCTTGCCTCCACCTCCCAAGTAGCTGGGACTACAGGCGCCCGCCACAACACCCGGCCATTTTTTGGTTGCAGCCGTCATTGTTTGGCAGGTCCAGACTGGATTCGAACCCGCCAGCTCAGGTGTACGTGGCTGGCGCCTTAGCCCGTTGAGCCACAGGCGCCGAGCCTTTACATGAGTCTTTGAACTTAAATCCAATTTTTGCTTAATAATACGAATAAGTATTTGTGATACTGACTGATGTATATATATGTGCGTGTGTATATATGCATATGTATGTGTGTGTATATATATACACATATGTACATATGTATATGCATTTAGAAAAAAAACAGTTGAAGAATATCACATGTTAAATGAGGTGAATGAAAAGCCAGTTTGCTCTACTGGTGGGACATTCCAATGGGAAGATACAAAGTTTAACTGGGAGGAAAACACACTTAACCATGAATGGAAACTAATGGAAGAAGGAGCTCCCCAAAGATGGCACATAGACCATCCACAGAAACCAGAGGACAGGGAATGTGTGATGCTGGGGCGGATATCTAGGAGTAAAAAGATCTGGAAGCCTGGCTTGTGTTATATGCAAGAGTACTTGTATAAGAGAAGCAGAAATAGTACAATCTGAGATGAGGAAGTCTGTGAACCAGGGACACAGGAAGTGACTCAAGGGTAATGGCCTTGAGTCACGCAAGGTTGTGATACCAGAATCAAGAAAAGGGCCCGAACACACTAATGAGGCGCATGGTGCTTAGGGAAGCCAGCAGATAATGGGAGACCTTATTTAATGCGTCGGTGCAGATGAGAAATAACCTATTGAGAAAGCCCTGTCTCCTGTTCCAGCAGATGAAAATAGTTTAATTCTTCCAAAAGACCTCATAACTGATACCTCTTTTTTTCTTTTTTCAGAATTTGGAAAATGCAAGAAATGTCTGCCTTTCATAATTTGTATTATTTGATGTATGCCATCATAAAAACTGAAAGTGACATTCAAAAATTAAGCACATTTTAGTTTCTCCAGCATACAGTGTGTAGCATATCATCGACGTATATCAAGCCTGTTAAGTTTCTCCTTAGACAGGCAGGGCCCATCCCTGTTGTGCAGGAGGCTGAGAGAGGGTGAGTGCAGCAGGTGTGATAATACAAAGGGTGAGGGCAGGCCCCCGGCTTTACATCCCAGCTCTGCACTTTCCACATGGCCTTAGTTTCAGGCTCTGGAAATCTAGGACACAGATACCTGGAGTTTAATTATTTTAATTGGTTGGACTATGCTGGCCTTCAGTCCCTATCTGATGCTCAGATCTCTGCTAGTTCTACATGAGCTATAGTGTGATTAAAAATAGAAGCTCAGGACCTAAGCTCAAATGCTGACTCTGCCACTTACAAGCCATGAGACTTTGGGGGAAGTTAAGCAACCTCTCTGTGCCTCAGTTTCCTCAGTCATGAAATGGGAATAATGACAGTACCTACCTAATTAGATTTGTTGCAAGTGTAAAATTACTCAGGAGGGCCTGTTTAAATCTTCATAAGCTATTCTTCTTATACTGGAAAGAAGCAGCAATGCAAGCAAGATCTTGCAGCCAGACTGGACCCAAATCCTGACTGTGAGACCTTAGGTAAGTTTCTTATATTCCCTTTACCTTGGTTTTCTCATTTGTAAAATGCAAATGGTAAGAATGCCTCCTTCATAGAAACTGATCAAGAATGAAATGAGTGAATAGATTTAAAGTACTTAGTATAGTGTCTGGCATGTAATGTGTAACTGTTTTGCCACTATTATGACTGTGCTTATTGTGCATATTTTTTATTTGTTTTTTAAGCCTAGCATTGGGCCTGGCCCTTGCTAGGTGCTTATTAAGAAGCTGTTGGGTACATGAATGTATGAATGAATGTAATCTAATTCAATGGACTGCAGTAATTGGCTGTTTATATAACATTCTGCATTTGCCAAATACCCTTGGATTTGTCTGATCACACATGGCTTTAGATGAAACACAGACATTTAGATATATTGTCCCAGCGCCTTTTTCTGTTCCATCCTGTAGTGTTCAGGGTTTAAGGGGGAGCTATAGGACATGGGAACGTGACAGCCTCGAGAAGCAACTCTTCCCTTCTCCATTGTGTTCACTAAGGAGTCATCACAAATTCCCAAAGTTTCCAAGAAAGAAACACAAATTATGCACACAAGTCAAATCACCCTCCATCTCTCTCTGTGAAAATTTCTGGTGGAGAGAAACACCACTATCATTTGAACACTTGGGCAGGGCTGCTGGGGGAGTGAGTAGGAACCAAGAGCATGAAAGCTCCCCCAGCAACCCAGAGATGGATCTCTCTGCAGCCTGGGTGGCAGCAGCAGTTCCGCCCCTTCATAAACATCAAGACACAAAATAATGGAATGTTTAGTCTGAGTAATACATTAAGGAAATCAATTAGACCCACATGCAACTTTCTAAGATTTTAATTACAGTACTTAGGGTACCACACTAGAGCAGTTTGTCAGGAACATAATTTGTTAATGAATAACAACTGACACAGTGAATTAGTTGGGATTGTAATTAGCTCATGCTAGCCATCCATTGGAACCCTGATCCAAGCCAGTCAGAGAAAGAGGGAGAACTCAGCTGTAAATGATAACCTCGACAGCTCTGTCTGGGCTGCCTCCTTGATGCCGAAGTACCCAGAGGGGCCTGGGTAGGACCATGTGTACGATGTGTTAGCTTCAGTGTGGTCTTTGCAAGAGCAGAAGCAGCCTTACCTAGGAGCTTGTTCAAAATGCAAAATCTCAGAACTGCTAAATTGCAATTTGCATTTTAAGATGCTCAGGTGATTCACAAGCACACTAAAGTATGAGAGGCACTGGCAGTGTACAGAGAGCTCAGGTTCAAGGTCGAATGGATCTTGTTGTATCTCTGGACATACTCACCTGCTCACTAAAGATCTGTCCTTGGTGACTTGCTAAGGACCTACACTGCAGGGTCATGGTAACGACCAGCGGTAGTGCTTTCATGGAGTGAGTGAACAACGGGGGACTGGGCATGAGAAATCCAGTGAGGCTTTCTGAGAACTGGTTTAACTGAACAACTTTTTTCTCTGACCAGACTCCTCTTCAGGCTGCCTTTTCTAAAAACCTCCAAGCCATCTCCCATTCTACAGTGGTGTAGGAAGGAGGAAAAAGACGAAATATTACGAGTCAGTCAGAAGAGTGAGCAGAGAACATATTTTTAAAGATAAAACAATGCTAATAGTGAAATTAGCCAAAGAATATGCCAAAATTAGATGAAAATGTCTTTTTTTTTTTTTTTTGAGATAGAGCCTCAAGCTGTCACCCTGGATAGAGTGCCGTGGCATCACAGCTCACAGCAACCTCCAATTCCTGGGCTCCAGCGAGTCTCCTGCCTCTGCCTCCCAAGTAGCTGGAACTACAGGCGCCCCCCCCACAACACCCGGCCATTTTTTGGTTGCAGCCGTCATTGTTGTTTGGCGGGCTCAGGCTGGATTCAAACCCGGCAGCTCAGGTGTACATGGCTGGCACCTTAGCCCGTCGAGCCACAGGTGCTGAGCCATCTTTGTTTTTTTTTAAAGTGGTCAAGTGCGGAGACTTTACAGCCTTTGTATTAACCTGGATGCAAGTGAAACACATTATTCTTAGTAAAGCATCTCAAGAATGGAGAAGCATGAATCCCATGTACTCAAGTTTGATATGAGGACAATTAATGACAATTATTGACATGGTGGGGGTGAGGGAAGGGGAGAGCAGAGAGAGAAAGA